>BJCO01363144.1:0-17271 GCA_018326465.1 Flaveria floridana
ATTTGCTGAGGATGGCACCGGGGAAGGCTACTCGGCAGGGCAAGATTGGCATCCATTCACACATATGATTGTTGTTGTTTTGTAATGCAATTAACGGATGTTTTGTTTTGTAACCTAACAATGTTGTATTGCATAACAACAATAATTTATTAATCAAATGAATGGGCTTTTGTTAATGTAATTCCGCTGCAATGTTTTGTATGTTTAGTGCTATGAATGACCAACTATGAGATGCCCAGAAATAGGGCCTTAAATGATATAGATGAAAATGTAAATGAAGAATTTAATCAACAGCAGAATTTTGACTTTGATTGCATGATGTAATGATGTCTGAGCCAATCTTTGAAAGTGCTACACCTGTTATTGACTCACTAATTCAAATTACTCAAGAAGTGTTCATATCTGAAGAGTCTCAACCCAAAATAGCACAAAATGTGTCTGTTCAAACAGAAGAGGTGTATAATGTTGATATGCTTGATTCCTTGAAAGAAGTAAATAAGGAACAAGAAGAGATTATCAAGAAGTTAAAAGAGGAAAATAAGACATGAAAGCTGAATCATTAAAGAAAGATATGTTAATGCTTGAGCTTGAAGAAAAATTGAAAGTATTAAATGATGAATGTGAGAAATTGAAAGAAAGCTTGAAAAATCAATCAAAAGAAGCTGATGTTTTACCTTTAGAGGAAGGAACAAAACCTAAAGTACAAGAAATCATGATTCAAAGAATATCAGAAGCAGATAAAGGAAAAAGAGAAGTTGATAAAAGTATGACTGAATCATCTTCTGAACCAAAGTCAAAAATGTAGAAGTCTATGGATGAAGCATTAAATATGGATGAGAGTGATATCCATAAGCAAATTGAAGCTTTAGATGATATAGACTCTAACTTTCTAGATGATTGGTATGATGAAGTATTAGAAGATGAAGACATACATGATATTACTGAATCTCCCGTTAGAGAATTTTAAGAAGATATACCATTAGATTTTGATGAAAGGTATAATTATCTGGTAAACAAAAAGTACAATTGAGTATTTTTAGATGATCTGACGGTGTCTTAAATAAATAAAGAGTATGAAAAATGCTTATTAGCTGAGTCCTCTGCTCCTGCTGATCCAAATGAAATCAGTTTAGAGCATGGTGAATGGACTTCAATAAATGAAAGCATTAATGTTTATGACATTCCAACTTCTGATCTCCACCATCCAAATCCAGAAGATATAAGTATTACCTCATTGAACTTATGGTTACAATTAAGAAATTATCCTAGAAAAAGGCTGAACAGATTACAAGGAACTTCTTTGTGAAACTTAGTAAGAAGTTTTCAAAAACTGAGAAGTAGAACAATAGGATGATTGTGCTTGATAGTGATAACCCTCTATACCTTGAAATCACCAAGAGAACAAGAACTTTGAAACCACATGAGATAAAATCAATGGAGTTAGTAAGGAGATCACATGAAATGAGAAAAGAATTGATGGATATGTTTCCTGCCAGTGAAAAACATGCTTACAATGTTTCAGCTGATCAAAAACAACTGTGGAACAAGGCTAGATCTGCTAAAGACATTGTGAGAAATGTATTGCAAACAGGTCAATCAATCTCTGAATTGCTGAATGCAATGATGGTTCCTGATAAAATAAAGGAAGTAATGATAATTGCATGGAAATATGATGAAGTATTTGATGCATTTTTGATTAACAGAGTGAATGCTATATGCAATGTTTATCATTTTTATACTAGCATCATTGCTCTGCCTGTGCAAGATCTGAAGGAGTTGCATAATCCTACAAAGGCACAAAGAGGATAAAACTTTGTAAAACTTCTTGATCGAGGTATTTCTAGAATGTCATCATTTCTTCAAACCCAATGTGATCAAGAGGATAAAGAATATTTTAAGAATTTGAAGAAAAGAAAGAAAGGTGCTTCTAGTTCAGTAACAAAAGAAGGATTTTTGGAGTCATTTAGTGACAAATACTTTGACAAAGTACAAATCCTGGTTTGAAAGTGATTGATGGTAGTCAAACTTCTAAGCCAACTTTGAGATGGTTCTATCATGCTGATTCATTCCAGTTGATATTGGCATGAAATTTGAATGATTGGAAAAAAAGATATCATTAGTTTGTTTGGAGTTTTTGAGCTTAAACTTTTACATCTGAATTATATCTCATTTTTGTCTAATCAAAAGTTTGAAAGAGTATCTTGTGAGGCTGTTGAGAATGATAGAAAGTATTTCATGACTGTGATCAAAGTAATGAATGCTGCTATGGAGAGAATTTCATTGAGGAAAGCTCTTGCATATGCAAATATAATCAAGAAGGATATAAAGAACATTGAATTCATGAGGATTTCAAGTAAGGGTGTCTTGGAAATTCATTCAAGTCACTATCCAAAACCAATTGAATTCTATGCAAATGTTGACATAGCCGGATTATCAAAAGAAACATTAGAAGTAATGGAATAGATGGAGATCAAAACAAATGAATCAAAGCCAGAGCAAGGAATTTTGACAGCTAAATTCAAGTCATCTATTCACAAAGCGTTAAAGGAATTAGAGATGTACAAAAACAAACCAACGTTCTCAGTCAATGAAGAACCTAAAGAATTCCCAATTGACTGAAGATGAATGCAAATATTAGGGGGAGTATTGTTTGATCCTGATTGAAGATTAGCATTAGTCGTTTTTGTTTGTGTAATAGTATAGGGACTTATTTGGAAATATATGTTCTGTTGTTTTCATTTTTAGTATACATAGGATAGTATATGTATTTTGTAGGGTTCGAAAATAGTTAGAACTTTCTGTTATTATTCACCTTGCACATTGTATCCATTTGCAATTACTATCAATGAAAACAACTATGAATTTGAAGTATTTGCTTATGTTTGATTACTTTGTGTTTATATTGATCATTGCATTACAATATCATCACATATCGATCCATTTTGAACCTATCAAGTTTCCTTTTCCTTTTGTCCCTCATAGGCGTTGGTGAATCAGGGTGGTGGGAGCTTTGGCCTTCATTGCTTGATTCAGCAGTCAAGCTCAGGCCAGAGAGAGGTTGTGAAGCACCTTCATCGGCTGGTGCCTCACTTAGGGTAAAGGATGTTGAAGTAGTTCCTGTGACAAGGTTCATAGAGTCTGTCACTAGGCCTCCAGTCAAGGTTTCCCCTTCAAAGCTAATCTTAGGGTCCACCTCAACATCCAGCTGACCAATGACATTGCGTGTTAGCCTTTTTCTTCTTCTTTGTCTTAACTCTTCAACTATCCTATCTTAAATCCTCTCAACCAGTCTATTAGCTTGCTTGTTTTGACTTGGGTTGCTAAGTGACATATGGACTAGAGGAAGACTATCATAATACTTCAGGGTCTAAAAATTGAAGAACTCTTACTGCCTGTGAAGTCTAAAGAGTATCAGGGCTCTTCTATCAGCATCATACCTCCACCCTAATATTTCATTCTCTGCATCAAAGGGTGTCGTAGGCATAGCCCTTGGTATACCCTACTCAAATAGACTCTGTATGAGTGAGTCCACATCAGTATGGACTTGAGGAGGTTGCTGATTATGGACAATTGCAAGTGAGAGTGGTGAATCCTTAATGTCCATACTCTATGAAGAACTCACAGGTTCTGTGATTACTTGGACTTTCTCCCCCTTTTTGGTAGCATCACCCTCTTGCATAGGTGAGCTGGGGGTTAAGTCTATCACATCCATAGGTTCTTGTGTTTTTGGTTGAGTCCTTCTTAAGGGTCTGTCAGCCCTAGTTTTTCATTAAGATCCGAAATCTCAAGTTGCTGATCATGGACCATTCTTTGTAAGGTATTCACTTGAGATTCCAAGTGACTAACCTTGGAGACTAAATAAGTGCATGTTTTGGTCAGTTTTTGCATTCTTAGTCTCATGTTCCCCTCATCTTCATCAGAAGAATCATGGGGGGATGAGAGAATAGGACCTAAGTCTTCTTCTTCATCACCAGCACGTCGTTCTTGGCTGCTAGATTTCCCTTGCACCATGAGAGCTTCAAGTGAAGTGTCAAGGGGCTGGGTTTCTATGGTTGAGGTCTTAATGATGTAATCACTTACTGAAGTGAGAGCCTCTTCCGTATAGACCTCCTGAACTTGTCCGTGGAGATCCACCTTAGTATTAGGTGGATGATGTGGGCTAGACATAGGAGATATAGGAGTACTCATCTCTCCTTGAGCAGGGGTGGAGGAGAGATACTTATGGTACTCACTGAAGCCTATGTCTTCATCATCATAGAATTCTAGGTTGGCAATAGGTTGGTTTAGATCTAGAGGCTGGGGATGGTAACTTTCCCTTGAAGGTTGTTCACTAGAGTTTTGAGACTCTGAGTGAAGGCTTAAGGTTGTTGGGGTTATGAGCTTATTAGACTGAGCATGAGGAACCTCAACACTGATAATTGGTGAGATGGGAGTGGGTTGCTCCTCAGGGAAGTAGGAGTTCCAGTGTCCACTTCCTCCTTTATAGGTGGAAATATAAGGGCCTGCACAAACTAAGTAGCTTGTGCAAGGGCTTGTTTGGATTCTCTTTGGTAGGTGATGGTTATTTGTGGCTATGTGGGTTATTGGAAAGTAGAGAGTGTTGGTTCAACACTAGCTGGTGCTGTTAGGTTGTCACCCTGAGCAATCAACTCTACCATTTTTAGGACAAGGGCTGTTTCTACCCTTGAGAAGCCCACAGTATGCTTCTCATAGTTTTAAAGATGTCGGGCTTCATCTGTCTCAATTTTTGAACATTACATGTTTCCCTCAACTGTGAGCCTAGTTCACAGTTGAGAATGTGCTGTACATATCTAGGGAACATGTAATATTCTAAGGAGTCCAAGTTTGCAAGTAAATTAGTATATATAAATTATGAATATCTGAACTTGACCCACTGAACCATCCCATGGACTATATAGGAATGGTCTTCATGAATCTGGTCCTATCCTTCATGCTTGTTAGATAAACTATGGATCACCACATGAGGGAGGTACTTCCACTGGGAGGGACCTTTCCTTTCTTGAAGGTTCTTACAGAGAAGTCCCTTCTTAGCCCATCTGTCTAAAGGAGTGGTTGACAGCAGACTTCCGGAAGAACAAATCACCTTCTACATCATCCAGCCGGAGATGAGTATTTATGGAGGCTGGAGTGATGAAGTTGTCCTCTCCTACACTGTGGCAGACAGAGCCTTCTCACCATCCATGGTGACCTCTTGGAAAGTCCTCTAGAATTCTAATAGCCGATCCTTATAGAGTGAATGATCTATAGTGAGGGAGGTGAAATAGTTTGAAAGAGTGAGAAAACAACAAACCTCTGAGAAACCTAGATCTTTCTCAGAGTTGAACAGAGCAACTTGATTATGTTGCCTGTGAAGGTGCATGGAGAAATCAGATTAGTTTCTTTGATCAAGGTTGGGCATTTGAGGTAGCTTTCTTATGAAGGAAGATACGAACAAGGTCAGTTTGTGGGTGAATTTTGGTTAGAGAATTTACAGATGAAGAAGATAGAGAAATAGGGGGAATCGTTGAGTGTATATATATGAAATGGGTTTGAGAAAAAGTTAATGCAAAAGGATAAACTTTGAAATCTGAATATCAGTCCCACCTCTGAAAAGGTGCCCAAAAAGGTAGTTTTCTTGGAAGTAAAAAATCTTCCGATGGTATTTTGTCTTCCTGAAAGTTTTATAAAAATTTCCGTAGCTAGTTTTGACTTTGGAAGATAATCCTTAGCTTTATGGAAATTTGCTTCGGAAGAAAAATACTTAGAGTATTTCTCTGCTGAGACATGTTTGGTTTTGGAAGAAATTTAAGACTTTGAAGTTTTATTCTTAAAGGAATAAATCTTCTGAGACTTAATTGCTTTCAGAAAAAAATCATCCTTCAAATACATATAAGTGCTTAGAATTATATTTTTTGCTTCGAAAGATATATCAAAATTTCTTCTGAAGGTAAGTTTCTTATAAGTAGTTATCTGATTTAAAGACTTAATATTCTTGCGAATAAAATATTAATAATATTCTTGCGAATAAAATATTAATGTCTCCCGAAAGAAAATTTGTTTAAAATTTGTAGAATTCTAAGGAACATCATTTGAAAAAGGTGTTTACCAAAGAAAACTAGGCTTAGTTAGGTGATAGTTTCGACAACTTAGGACACACATGTTTTAGAAATCGTCTTGAATTAGGTTTTAAGAAAATATACTCAAAGTTAATCATCCCAATAGTTGATACAAGATATTTAAATCTCTGTTCATCAAAAGTCTTTATGAACAGATCAGCATATTGTTCATTTGTGTTAACTTTGACTAGTTTTATCAATCCCTTTTCAAAATTATCTATAATTAGATAATACCTGATGTTAATGTGTTTTGTCTTTGAGTACTGCATAAGATTCTCTATGATATCGATAGCATTGGTGTTGTTTATATGGATTGGAGTCTCCTTGAAGTTGAATCCATAGTCCAACATCTGAGTCCGTATCTAAAGCACTTGAGTATAGCAGCTAACAACAATAATGTATTCAGCTTCAGCAGTTAATATAGACACACATGATTCCTCCTATATTTGAAGCATTTTCATTTGAGTTTTGTGCCTATGTGTTGGAATTTAAGTGAACGTTAGATGTATTAGCTGAATTTGTAATGGTTGTGCACTCCATCTGTAGAGTTTGTTACCCCTAAAGCTAAAGTAGTATTCTTGCTTGGTCTTCTTAACTCAAATCTTCGGTCAGGATCTCCTTTTGATAAGTTATCTGTAGACCTTGAAACATTCTCACAAGACTTGTTAAAATAGTTGGTAACTAAATCAAGATCAAATAGCCGATCAAGACCACAACCTTTTATACTGGGAGTGTGCTTGTTGAAGATTCTTCAACTACTCTAGTTCTGAGATTGTATACTCTATAAGCCTTAGCTTGACAAGAGTATCCAATAAAGTATCCATCATCTGATTTCTCAGCAAATTTGGCTACTTGATCTTTGGTATTCAAGATGGTGCAAGGATATCCAAATGATCTGAGGAAACCAATGAAAGGTCTCCTTTTATGCCACCGCTCATAAGGAGTCTTACCATGAGTCTTAACTACTAAAACTCTATTTTGCACATAGCAAGCAGTGTTGACTGCCTCCACCCAGAAGGTGATGGGTAGTTTAGAGTCAGACAACATGGTTCTTCAACTTCAATAAGTGTCTTGTTTCTCCTTTCAGCCATACTGTTTTACTGAGGATTCTTAGGAGCACTAAATTTTCTTGTAATACCTTTTTTGTCACAAAATGTATCAAGGATTTGGTTCTTGAATTCAGTTCCTTAATCACATCTTATGGTCTTGACCTTGTGATCATATTAATTCTCAATTTTCATAATGAAGTTCTTCAAGATCTAAGGAGTCACATGCTTAGTTCTAAGAAAGAAGACCTAAGTGAATCTTGTAAAATCATCTATGATCTCCAAACAGTATGAGTTCCTTCCTAGACTCATTATACTAGTGGGGCCAAAGAGATCCATGTGTAATAAGTGTAGGGAGTAGTGATGGAATTCTTTTCCTTTGGTTTGTGAGACACCTTATATACCTTCCCGTTCTAGCATCCAACATAGTGATAATCACTTGCAAACTATTTCTTTGACATTCCAGTTTCTAAATCATTCTTAATTAATTTATTCATGTTCTTAAAGTTTATATGACATATTCTTTTATGCCAATGAAAAGACTCATTACTATTTGTGTGAATCCAAGGATCATAAGGGAATTATCAATTTAGTTAATGACAAACAGTGATTACGGAATTATCACTGATTATTGTTCGATTAATTGATTATGTATAAGTTGTTTGAAAAAACAAACAATGAAGAACAAATCAACTTATGAAAAGCAGATGAATGTAAGATGTAGAACAACACAAATGTTTTAAAGGTTTTCCATTAATGATTGAATAACGATTACAATAATCAAACAAAACAATGAATGCTATTGCTATTGTTAGGGTTTAATGCTCTTTTGATGCGTGTATTGTTGTGAGATCATTTGCGGCTGCTAGGGTTTAATCGTAATGATTCGTAGCTGTCGATCACAATCAGTTACCTAAAAGTGTGTGCCTAAGCCTCATATTTAAAGGCTTAGATATTTACTGTTAGGGTAATAGGAACTTTCTTATCGAGGTAAGAAAGTTACTCATAGAATGTCATGATGTGACGTTCTCTAACTAAAGTGAAGTCGTCCGTAGAAGTTGACTTATGACATCACTTTAGTGTTTTGACTGGTTGACTTGATGTACTTGGTGTACATGCAAGTATGATGTTCTTCCATAGGAGCTTTGTCTTCCGTAGGATATCGGTCTTTCACAAATGTTGGTCTTCCGTAGGAGCTGCAGTTGCCTTGGATGGTCTTTAGTTGTCGTAAAGCTTCCACAGGAGTTCCACAGGAGTTCCACGGAGTTCCACGGAGTCCACAGGTCTTTACAAAGATGGATTAAAGAACTAAACCTATACAAAAATTCTAGACCTAACAATACTCCCCCTTAGGTTTAGCTTCTTCTCATCAATTCCTTAAACTTTATAGTTCTTTTATTCTTGACACCATCTTTTTGTTGAAGAAAGATACAGCTTCCTTTTGATCATTGTACTTATACTTGATCTCTATTCGGCTCATCTTGTTCAAGGTGTCATACTTCATTTCAAAAATATCTTCTTCTGTTATTAAAGTTACAACAACACTGTTGTTGTTGACAACTTCTACTTCATCTTCCTCAGATATTCCCAATTCTATAATAGATGGGATTTCAAAACCCATAAGCTGGCCAGCCTTAAATTTTCTTCTTTTATTGGTCGTAGCATTTAGCTTATCTATTACCTGAATCTGTTAGGACCGTGTACGTACGGAGTACTAACTGATTCAAATTGAAACCAAATCAAATATTATGGAATCATATTTGATTGATGATCCAATCAGTGAGAACGACAACCTGATTAATCTAACGATTAAATAAACATTAAGAATGAGTTGAGATCGATCGGTAACGAACTTCGAAGTTGGATGGACGAACTTGTATGCTCTGGACGGATAGGGTATAATAATATTCAAAGTGTTCCGTTTTCCACGAATTATGTGGTATTTATAGTTTTCAGTGTTCAGTCGTACGACTAAGCCATTTGCATGGTTCAGTCGTGCGACTGAGTCATGCGATTGATTCATACGCACGATTGAACTCTATGAATGGTTCAGTCGTGTGACTGAGCCAGTCTTATGACTTTGTTGTACGACTGATCCAGTCACCTGGTTCTGTCATGCGACTGGTCCATAAGCATGGTCCATTCATGCGTCTGGTCCATAAGTATGGTTCATTAGCATGAATAGCCACAAGACTAAATCAAACACATTTCTGAATCATTATTGACTTAGAACTGTGCACAACAACCTTAAACCTATATATAATGTTCATTCAGCATGTAATAATGAATGTTATAAGAATATGATATAATCAAAGTTAAATAAACATCCAAACACATATCATAACATCCAAACACATATCATATTACAATACTGTTCTTGAATTACATATGTGTAAGAAGTGAAAGACATAAATATTAAAGTACAATAAACTAGGGACATCGTGTATCAACAAAATCATATGCACATATAAACATAAGTCATTTTGTGCCTTATCATTTTTGAGCTTGGGAAAGAATTTGTCATGAAGATAATCAATGTAGCTTGGATGAAGGAGTTTGATTTCCAATGGATCAAATATCCTAACACTCAAAGCTTAATTCTTATCTGCAGTTCTTTTTAGTACCAGCTCCTTTGTTTTCTTAACATATCCCCATTGAGTGATGGGATGTGAAAACTAGTTTCCTTTAAATTTCTTGATTGACGCAATTCTCTTATTGGCATGACCTACCCTTATCAAAAACTCATCTTCTATAGAGCGTGAGGAGCTTGACTGTGACCTTCTTCCCCCCTCTTTCCTTTTGATATGCTCCTCATCTTCTCTTATAGCTTCTTGAAGGACATCATCCTTGAATCTTGATAATAACTTTCCAATCATCCCTGAGAAATCTCTTCCTCTTGGATGAATTGGATAATTAGGGATTTGTAAGCTCTAGAGTTGTTTGAGATCAGCATCTGGGAGTGAGATGACTAATTCAATCAAGGGAAAGTATTGAATCATCCTAGATGCCCATTTGATTATTGCACTATCCCATTCAGCATCATATTTCCAAGCAATGATCTGGTATTCTTTAGCTGACTTGGGAGTACTCAAAGAGTTGGAACAATATGGACTTTTGTTTAGTTATTTCTCTCACAGTTGTTCCAAGAGGCCATACTTTCCCTGGAATAACCTCCCTAGGCTCTCTGATCATTTTCTCCTTGCCCTTGTGCATATCTTTGCTCTCTACAATGATGGGCTCTTAAGGAGTTGATTGATGGGCATGACTTGGATTTGGAGCTTTTGTTCTAAATCTAACTCCAGCCTGCAATTTAATCTTCATCACATACTCCATCATTTATCTTAGTTCTTTTATAGATCTGTCTCTTAGCTCATAGAATATGTGGTTGTGATTTTGCAACCAGCAAATAATGTTGTTTCTATTTAGGTTCTTGGTGTCATAATGACCCAATTCTTTCTTCAGCTTTTCGATTGCTTGGAAGTTGATGAAGGTATCATAGTTGCAATCTGAAATCATTAGCCTAGCCACAGTGAAATCTTTGATTGCTTGCTTCGTCTCATCCGAGTTCATCCTTTCTACCAAGTAATATGAATACCCTTTGTTAATCAGTTCCATGTACATGATAGATTCAGGTCTCCCTTCAAGGATGTCTTGAGTGTTGAGTAACTCATCAGATGTTGTTGTTTTGGCATCCTTTGGAGTTTCTTCTCTAGTTAACTCCTCCCACTTAGCATCACTTTCATCTTTGTGCTCAATTGTCTTTGATGTTGATACTTCAGCTAATGGGGTATACTCAGGTGAGTCTGTTTTGGTTTTCTTTGATGAGTCTTGCACTTCCATGATTTCTTTTTCAAACTTCCCCTAGTACTTTCTCTTTCTGTTATACTGGATGATTTGGGCTTATTGTTGAGTTGAGACAGCTTTTGATGTTGTTTGTTGTTTTGGTTCTTGTTAAGTAGTTTGCACAGATTCAAGCTCACTAATTCTTTTCTTTAAACTCTCAATCTCATCATCTTTTGCTTCCAGGAGCTCAGCTTGTTTAGAAATGGTGATTTTTGCCTTGTTCATTTCTATAACACTCCGCGCATTAGCTGTCTTCTCTTTCTCTATAGATTCTTTCAACTTTCTCACCAAATCATTGAGGGCATTAATAACTTCATGATCTGTTTGAGCATCCTCTCTCTGTCTTCTGATAGATTCTTCTTGTAGAGTCAGAAGTGCATCTTTTTCCTTTAGAACCCCCTTTACTTCTCTCAGTCTCTCTCCTCTTTTGTTTGATTTGATGACTAGTTTCTTGTATTTAGCCATAAGAAAGCTTTTACTCACATCAATCTCATTATCATTTAGATCATCTTCATAATAGGCTATAATACAAATAAACTTTTCTTCAGTCTCAGTAACTTGTTCAACCTCCTGATCTTGATCCTTTTCAACTTCCAAGCACACTTGTTTAGTTTCCCCATCATGTACATCATCAAGATCTTCTTCAAAATTGATAACTTCAGTGGGAGAAGTGCCATCAGATGTTGAGTTGGATTCAACAACTGGGCAAATTGAGTTTTGAGGTTGTTCTTGTTATGGAGAAGGCTGAAAGGGAAAAATTGGTTCTGTAGCTGTAGAGCCTTGAGCTGTTTTGATTAAAGAGAGTGAAATTGGTTGAGTCTGTTCACTAGCTGGTGAAATTGGTTCAGTTCCAGAAGTGTTTATGGAAGTTGGTGATTGAATGGGAGTGATAGGTTGTTTACGATCACTTTGAGGTGATGATTATTGTGCTGGTGATGGTGGTTGTACTGGTGATGGTGGTTATGTGATGTAGGGGTGATAGAGGTTGATTTTTCATGGGAGATTGAGGTGGAGACTGTATAGTTTGATCAGCAGATACAGGTGATGCTTCACCTTATTCTTCTTATTCTTGTTGTTCTATGATGATCAGCTCTTGTGGTATATTAGCATTTTCATCCCCAACATGAGCAAACATCTCTATTTCAGCTCCTTCATACCTTCCACTTATCTTGTTCAGTATAGATCTTCCCAAATATGCTTGAACAAACACATGACCTCCCCTATCTATGTGTGGCATGGTATCATTGATGATGAGTTGAAGAAATCTTGAGAACATGTACATCTTCTCAGGTTTTTGTACTTCAATATGGTCACATAGGCATCTAAGAACGTACTTTGAGTAGTTGTAAGTTCTTCCTTCAAAAACTCCAATGATTCCAGAAGATATATGCCTTGAGAATCGATCCCATCCAGACTTCCGGTTTGACATACATTTTAAATAAGTATGACAAAGGAATCTATAAGGCTTGCATAGTCTTCCTTTCTTGATTCACCATTCCGGTAGTCACCATCGTATCCTATTATATCAAAAACCCTCTAAATGTACTCATGATCGAATACATCAGGGTGACCTACTTCTTGTTCACCAAACTCAAGTACCCTTCTGTTGTTCTGTTCATCTACTCTTAGAACTTCCTATCTAATGGAGGCATAAATCACTGATTCATCTTTTTCCTCAGCTACTCTTGCGGTATTCCAAAATTTATCACATGGTTTTGATAGATTACTGGGTCAGCAATTAGGGCGCAAAATAATCTCGATCTGCGTAGATAGCGAATAATCTATGTGCATCCTTTAGTGATAGGATCATCAGGATTGAGAAAAGCGCATACATTATGCTCTTTAGCAAAACGATTAGCCATCTGCAATACACAAGAATATCAGAAAAACAATGATTTAAAGATTTAAGCTTGACAACAAAATTTGAAAATTTTAAGAAGTTCAATCGTTTCGACGACATTTTAGTAATAATTAGCATTTTTGATGTTATAAAGAATGATTTACTTTGCTAATAATGTTTGAATGTTGAACAAAAATTTAGATGACTGAATGAATTGTTGTTTTGAAGTGCTAATTTGAATGTTTGATGATTGAAGACGAAGTGTTTAAGAGTTTTTTTCGCTAATTAGGTCTGAGAATGGTTTTGAGAAAGTGAATATAAATACCAATGGTCAAGTCTAATTATGTCCTCAGAATATTATTTAAATCTCATTTAATGTTGTACGACCCTCAAACCCTAATTACCCTTCCGAAGTAATTTGTTCTTCCACAGAAAACGTAATCTTCCACAGGAAGTTAATTCCTTCACAGATCTTATGCGAAAGACAAAATTTAATTTATCTTCTACACAAAATAAGGAAGTATAATTTACTTGTCCATAGGTTACCAATCTTATGGAAAACAATCATACTTGTTAAAAAGTGAACACATCCGGGTAGATTACCAATCTAAGGAAGGACAAATTTTAACTTTAACTTATTAAATTTTACACTATAGCAGCTGCTGAAAACCAACATTACACTATAACTTCTACTGAAGTATAAAGAGTTATCCTTTTTGATGTATGATTCTAATATATTATTAGATCATGTATTGCTGTTGGACCTTGTTGACTTTGTTCCATGACAATTGTTCAAAAATTTCACACGGACAAATATCAAATAGCCAAAATAGTTGCTCAAGTTCCAATTTCCTTCACTTTCTATGATAAACTCATTTTTCATGTTGTTCTATTACTACTCCCCTTAAATTTATGCTTAATGATGTATTTTAGCATAAATTTAATTAGAGAATAGCATGAAAAAAACTTTTCTGTCCAACAAAGAGAAAACAAAAATATTTTGTATTTTTGAATATACGAAGAAATTAAATATATATACAAGCATATAAAACATATCTTGGGATCATACTATAACACTTAGAACCTTCCTTATTAAATAGTAGACATAGATCTAGTGCTGATTGCAAGTATTATAGGCCACATAAATTCAAACAAGAGTATATGGTCAATAAGACATGCTGATTATCATGTTTTGGTATTGTTTAAAGATTAACAAATATGGACCCCACTATATATCACCTTATAGTTTTTCCTCCAGTTATGAATTAGTTTTTACACTGTTTTTTAATAGACTATGCTTGAAATCATAAACTCTTATCTTAAGATTTCTTTGAAATCTTATGAATCCTGATGGCATGCTCCTTAATTTAATATACAGTTGATCACATTAGATTCCTTTTAGAGCTGTTCCATTTTAGAACTTATTTACGATCATTATCTGGTCACATGGTCATTGCTTCCGTAAAGCAGAGGTGCCTTTAACCCAGGTCTTTACTCACGTAAAACATAGGGATGATGAAGATCAGTATCAGATCACCAGGTCATTGCTCACGCAAAACAGAGGTGCTGATATATGATAAGCAAAGATAGAGGCTATAAAGTTGCATACATAGAGTGTTTTTGTGACTAATGAGACGACATCCAAAGAAGACATACTTTCTTGATCCTTAAAATGAAATTTTCCACAATTTGACATCTTGACATTATGTTAAGCATGCATTTGTTAATGTGCTACTCAGGTTGAACCTACTCACATATCAATTCACTTCTGATCAATCTTTATTATAAGATTAAATCAGAAAAGTAAACTAAGGAATAGTGCACTATCATTTCCCAAAATATGACTACTATAAACCGATAACAACTTAACAAGACAATCTTTTTGTGTTTTTATAGATTTTATGAATTTTTTGAAATTTTTTTAGAAAGTAATTTGAAGGACAGATCATGTTTTTCTTTATTATGATGATCAATCAAGGTTGATCATGCCTAAAGACTCGAGAAATTAAGTCTTACTGAATCAAAAGCTTTAGTAAATAGATCAGCAAGCTGATCCTTTGTATTCACTTTGATCAACTTGATCAAACCCATTTCTAAACAATATCTCAGAAAATGGTATCTGATGTCTATGTGTTTTGTTTTACTATATTGCACTGGATTAGCAATAATAAACATAGCCACTGAGTTATCTATATGAATTGGTGTGTGAAGAAAATTGTACCCATAGTCAAGTAGTTGGTTTTGAAACCGTAAAACTTAAGAGCAACTAGCTGAAGCAGCTATGTACTCAGCTTCAGCTGTGGATACTAAAACATTTGTTTGATTCTTGCACTGCCAAGATACAAGCCTTGGTCCTAAGAAGCGACATCCACATGTGGTTGATTTTCTGTTATTATTACACCCTCCAAAATCACTGTCTGAATAGGAGTAGATTTTGAATTCTCCTTCTTTAGGATACCAAAGTCCAAGAGCTGCTTTTCCTTTAAGATATCTGAATATCCTCTTCACAGCATTCATATGTGATTCCTTTAGATCAAATTGTTACCTTGCACAAACACAAACAACAAACATAATGTCATGTCTGCTTCCAATTAAGTACATTAATGATCCTATCATTGATCTATATAATCTTTGATCTACAGACTTCCCTTAAGGATCAGGTACAATCTTATCTATGGTTGATGCTAGTGTTTTGCATGAAGATGTATCAACAAGAGAGTATTTCTTCAGTATTTGATGAATATACTTTTCTTGGTTGATAAATATGCCATCTGGTTTCTGATGAACTTGCAATCCAAGGAAGAATGTTAATTCTCCCATAGAGCTCATCTAAAACTCAGATTTCATCAATGCTTCAAACTCTTCATACAGTCTCTTGTTTGTTGATCCAAATATAATATCATCCACATATATTTGAACCACCAAGAGATCTTGATATTCATGCTTGAGGAAGAAGGTTTAACCTATTGTTCCTCTCTTTATCCATGCTTCAGCAGGAAGGATGATAATGTCTCATACCCCTTCCTTGGAGCCTAATGAAGTCCATACAAAGATTTCTCAATCTTGTATACCCTATGAGGGTAATCAGGATCTTCAAAGCTTGGAGGTTGAGCAACATAGACCTCTTCATCAATTTTACCATATAAGAAAGCACATTTTACATCCATTTGGTAAATTGTGAATTTCTTATATGAAGCATAGGCTAGAAAAACTCTGATTGCTTCTATCTTTGCAACTGGTGCAAAGACATCATCATAGTCTATTCCTTCTTCTTGAGTATATCCTTGCGCTATCAACCTTGCTTTGTTTCTTACAATGATTCCTCTGTCATCTAGTTTGTTCTTAAAAAGCCATTTAGTACCAATTAAGTATTGGCCTTTAGGCAGATCAACTAGATTCCAGACTTTTTGCTTTCTGAATTGTTGAAGCTCCTCTTGCATAGCTTTAATCCAGCTATTGTCTTTAAGTGCAGCTGTAATATTGGGTGGAACCACTTGAGATAGAAACAGGAGAAAAGAAAAATATTGGCTGCTTCCCCTTGGTTTCTTATGGTTCTTTCATGAAGATCACCAATTATGTTTTCAACTGGATGGTCTTTATGAATTTTGCTTGTAGGCAATGTTTCAACTAGAATGAAAGTTTCCAAGTTGGTTATGTGTGGTGATGGAGTTTGATCCAGCGGTGATGGAGAATTAAAAATGTAGTCAAATTCTTCTTCATGTTGGTCTGAGGCTGAATGATATCCATCTTCCTGATTTTGTGCTTCAGCAAATGTAGTTTGAACTTCCGTAGGTGTTACAGTAACATCTTCGGATGTAGGTTGTGGATCTACTGATGCTGTAAATGGACTTGGTTGTACTGATGGATTTGGAACTTCAGTTGAAGGAACTGGAGCATCTCCGAATGTAGATGGAGTATCTATGGATGCATTGATTACATATCCGGATGCAGTATTAACATCTGCAGAAGCAGGGTTAACAGCTACTGATACTTCCTTTACTTCTTTGGAGGTTGAAGTTGGATTTTCATTGGACTGTCCATTAAGTGATTGTGGTGAGGGCCTGTGATTTGTAACACTTGAAGTATTGGATGAGGTCTTGGAGGATCTGCAGTTAGTGGCATTTCACTCGTTGTTGGAGGTACATAAGGATAACATGTATCCGTAGAACCTTCAATATTCAAATAACCATAGTTAAATGAATTCGTAAAAGCATTTATGTCAAACAGCCATGATGAACCTATTACTGATTTGTAAATGATGTTTCATCAAAAGATACATTAGGTGTTTCTTCCATAATGTTTTGTTATGGAATGTAAACTCTATATGATTTGGATGTTGATGAATAACCAACAAAGAAACCATCATAGGCTTTTTTTGAAAACTTTCCTAATTGTTCCTTGGTGTTTAACACAGACACATGACACC
>BJCO01363146.1:0-11065 GCA_018326465.1 Flaveria floridana
TGAGGTGACCGTTGGTGATGGTGGCTGCGGTACTAAGGTGGTACCGTTGGTGGTGGTGGCGGCAGTAGAGGGAGAAAGTACAGTAGAGAGAGAGAGCCTTTTGCACAACCAGAATTGACCTAATTTGAAAGGATTTAAATTGGGAAAAACCCTAATACGAATTTCAACTTTTCACACATCAATATGGGATGAAAATCAACCATCTTGGATCATTCTCAAGCTCTTCCAACATCAAGATCATCAAATCATCAAGATTTACATAATCAATTACAATTTTGTTGAAGAATCGATGGTAACGCAGGGCTAAATCCATTATGATTCACTTAGGGGGATGGGTTTGTGCAAATTCTTATTTTTCTTAGTTTGTAACCTAGAATTGGGATTGAATATTTAACCTTTTAATTTATTTTGGATTGAAGTTATGTTTTGATTATTTAAATGGTTTGATTATGTTTAAAACCTAATTTTGATATTCTATAACTTTGGTTGTCTTTCATCATTGTGTGATTGATTATTACAATTAGGGGTTCATTATTTAAATTTGTAATTATGTGAATAAATTCTTTAAACTTTAATCCATAATTATCACTTAAATCATATATTATGTAAGTTACCATTAATAACTTCTCATTATGTTTCGTTCAAGAAAAATTGTAAATTTGCCAAACCTGCATCGTGAAGTAGGTTCCTTTTTTTAAGATTGTTAAAAACTTAGATTTTATTTTCTTAATTTAATTATTTCTCAATCAAATTCATAAATCAATTTCCTTTTTCATGTTTAATCGTTTTAGATTAATCATTACTAGCACTTCCCTGTGATTTTCTGTGGATTCAACACCCTACTTATCCTTTACTATTAAGGGTAACTGGGTACTATTTAATATATATTTTTGACCAACCACACAACATCGAACAAAATGGCGCCGTTGGCGGGGATTTTTTGCGCTTAGTGTTAGTAATAGTTTTTGTTTTCTTAAAAAATCTATAAAAAACCAAAAATATTTTCCTTTTCTTGTTTAGTTTATTTGTTATTTTTGTAGTTTGAAATTAATCGGGTATTTGTTTCTTGTGTGCATATACTTTAAGATTCTTATGCATACGAGACATTCAGGAAGGACTTCCCCATTGCTCTTTGATCCTGAGATTAAGAAAACAGTACGATAGAACCGAGTCTTTCATAAGGCAAATCCTTCATCAGCTCCTATCCCACGAGGTACGTGGTCCGAAGAAGGAACTTCATCAGCCAAGGCTAGTCGAGTCTTACAAAGACTTTCTAAAACACCGAAAAGTAATCCATTCAACAATATGAATAACTTGGGGAATCAAGGTTCTTCGTCCAATCAACCTCCGCCGCAAAGAGAACAACCTTTACGTGATATTCCTCCTCTAATGTTCCCACCACATAATACTCCACCACCTTAGCAGCAAGCCCCGCCATTTAACCCAGTTCAAGGAAACCCTATACCTCAACCACCACAGTTCCAAATCGGTGAAAATACTCGTGTCTACCCATAACCCAATCCACCTATTCTGCAAGAACCGGTTATAAATGTTAAATATGATGCTGCACGAAATCCTTCCGTTCAGTTCAATCAATCAAACTCAAGCCGGAATGATGGTGTTAATGGTGAGAAAGACATAAAGGATCGGGTATCGAATTGGGATGATGGAATAAATCATAAAAATTCAAACGCTGGTTATGGTGGTGGAGATGAAGATGGATTTGGGTTTAACTATGGCTATCAACATCAGGGAGGATATAATCATCACTTTGACCCCGTCTTTCAAATTGCTAATCAAGGTCCACCGAGAGGTATGAGATAACCAATGAATCAACATCCTCAATCGGGTTTTCCTCAACATCATGATTTTCTTCCATAAGTCTATCATCGTGCCCCAATACGAGGAGTTGAAAGCCATTTTAGGCCTTAAATTGCAGTCAACTGATCTCCAATAGTAAGCCCTATTACACATGGTAGATCCTTTGAAGTGAGACCACAAGGCTTGAATATGTTGCCATCTTTTTATGGTAAGGGAACTGAGGAACCTTACCTTTATATTTCTGATTTGAAGCGGGTTGTGGCACAATTGGCGGACAAGGGTTTAGACCAGATCAAGTTAAGCTAGTATTGTTTCAACTCACATTAAAGGATGCTACTAAACAATGGTTTCTATCTTTTCCATCCGCAAGCATCTTTACGTGGGAGGATATGCAACAAAAATTCTTAGAAGAGTATTACACACCTTAATGAACAATTGATGCAAGACCCAATATTTGGAATTTCCAAAAACAACCGGGTAAGCTTTTCTATGAAGCCTGGAAAGATTTAAACAATTATTAAGGAATTGTCCTCATCATTGTATTCCGCAATGGGAGTTGATCAATGCAGTCTATGAAGGCTTATCCACTGATGACATCTGAGATGTGAACTATACCATGGGAGGAACCTTTCTTTCTAATTATGTAGAAGTGGATTAGGAGTTCTTAGAGAAGATGGCGGTGAACTCAAAAAGGCAAGCTCAGTCTAATAAAAAGAAGAAACATGCCCATTGTTAGATCTGCAGGTACTACTAATGCCAATGAAAGATTAGAACAGTTGGAGAGAGTAAATCAGATATTGGAACATCAATTGGAGAGTTTGAATCTTGATGGAGGAAATATGACACCTCAAGGCGAACCAATATTTCCCGTGTGTGAAGGATGTGGTGATCTGGGATATGCTAGTATGGATTGTCCGATGAAAATAGGTAGACCTGAGGAAGAGGTTAATGAAGTATATGGTGATAAAAAACAATATGATATGAACTCTAACACATATCATCCAGGTTTGCGTAATCATCCTAATTTCAAGTTTGGTAACACATCTAATCAATCTAATCCTCATTTTCAGGTACTAAATCAGGGAGGTCAACCGTGCCAGAGTCAACAACTGATATATAATAACCATAATTACAACCAAAGGGGATACAATAAAGAATACCAATGAAATTATCAACCTAATGTCAATCAAGGAGGTTCAAGCAACTCATCAAAAGTCATGGACTTTCTCAGAGAGATTAAGAAAGATAATGAGGTACGAGTTAAAATCATAGAGGCATTAGCTAAGCAAGTGGGACAAATAGCAGAGGAGATGACACAATTGAGAAGAAATCCAGGAACGTTGCCTAGTGACACACTGTCAATCCTCAACATCAAACATCTGGTGCAAGGAACACAAAGAGTGCAAATATCAATCAGGTAAGTATCTTCGTTCTGGTAAAGTATATGACAACAAAGTAGCACCACCGTTTGAAGAAGGAGTGGTAGAGGATCTTGGTAAGGATGGAAAAAGCAATGATGAGTGTGAACCGAACATACATAATTTTAAAAAATAGAAAAATGTAACTTTTCAAGATACATAAAAACATGTTTAAATAAGAGTCATCTGAGGTCAATGGTAAGGATATGGAAGTTTATACCATACCCTATCCAAAAGCCATAGAAAATCCTTAAAAGTCAAAGTTTCAAATAAACGAGGCCCTTAATAAGAGGAAATATGGGAAATTTTTAAGCAAGTTAAAATCAATATTCATTAACTTGATGCAATTAAACAAGTACCGGCTTATGCTAAATATCTTAAAGACATGTGTACTAAAAAACAAAACAATAAATTTTCAAAAATGCTTGATTTAATAGAAAAGTAAGCGTTGTGTTAATGGGTTCCTTACCTTTGAAACTTTGAGATCCGGGAACGCCTTTGATACCAATTCAAGTTGGCGACTTTAAAATGGTAGGGGCGTTATTGGATCTTGGAGCAAGTGTAAATATCCTTCCAGGAAGCTTAAGATTTTGGTCCACTTCGTAAAGCCGATACCACCATGGTGTTAGCTGATTTAATACCTAAGCTTCCTAGAGAGATCGTGTCTGATGTGATTGTCATGGTTGAATATTTCTACTACTCGGTCGATTTCTTGGTGTTAGACTATATGTCAAATGATAAAACAAATCAACCTAATATCCTATTTAGTAGACCATTCTTGTCAACTACAAATGCTTTGATAAATTATAGAACCGGGACAGTGGATATGACATTTGGAAATAGGATATTACGTTTAAATATGTTTTCTAATACACCAAACTCTCTACCTAATAACGAATGCTTTATGGCGGATGTCATTGATGAGTGTAATCCTCACGAAAGTGAGGATGCCACCATAGAGACCTGTCTTGTTTATGAAGATGCAGGTTGGAACCGTATGAAGGATCTAGAGACTGAAGAACAAAAGTTGGATCTGAAGGTTGTCGATGATGGTAGACCACCATGGACATATCAAAACTTGCCCGAGCATATAGACAAAAAGATGAATCCCTCTTTGGAAAGCCCACTAGAGTTAGAGTTGAAAGATCTTCCCAAGCACCTTAAATATGCATTTTTAGGAGAAGACAACACGTTACCTGTAATTATCGCAACCAACTTAGAAGAAGATCAAGAAGCCTCTTTGTTACAGGTTCTTCAAACATACAAAGCTGCTATAGGGTGGACACTTGCTGATTGAAAGGCATAAGTCCTTCAATTGTGATGCACAAGATCATAACTGATGCCAATGCCAAACCGTCATGTGATATTCAAAGAAGGTTGAATCCAAACATGCGGGAAGTAGTTAAGAAAGAGGTACTTAAGTGGTTAGATTCCGGTATAATCTACCCAATAACTGACAGTACGTGGGTAAGTCCAACTCAAATAGTACCGAAGAAAGCAGGTATTCATATAATCAAAAGCGAGAAAGGTGTGCAAATTGCCGCTCGGCCTATAACCGGGTGGCGTGTTTGTAGTGATTATAGGAAACTAAATGCTGCCACATCTAAGGATCATTTTCCACTTCCATTCATTTCATTGATCAAATTATTGAGAAACTTGCAGGTTAGGAATTTTACTATTTTCTAGATGGTTATTCGGGATATAATCAAATTGCCATTCACCCTAAGGACTAAAAAAAGACTAGAATCACTTGCCCTTATGGCACATTCGCTTTTAGGCAAATGCCATTTGGTTTGTGTAATGCCCTGACCACCTTTTAAAGGTGTATGATGAGTATCTTTTCAGATATGGTCGGGGAGTCCTTAGAAATTTTCATGGATGAGTTTTCAATTTTTGGTTCTACTTTTGATAAGTGTTTACATGAGCTAACCAAAGTTTTGAAATGATGCGTTGAAACAAATTTGGTCTTAAGTTGGGAGAAAAGTCATTTCATGGTTCAAGAGGAAATAGTTTTAGGGCATGTCATATCTAGTTGGGAAATTGAGGTAGATTGAGCCAAAATAGCGTTAATTTCCACTCTACCTCCTCTGGTTAATGTTAAAGGTGTGCGGTTATTCTTAGGACACGTAGGGTTTTATAGAAGATTCATTAAGGGTTTTATGTCATAACTAAACCCCTATGCAACTTGTTTTTAAAAGACGTACCTTTGTGTTTGATAAAGAACGCTTACATGCTTTTAACCCTTTAAAAGAGAATTAGTGGAAGCCAAAATCTTGCAATCACCTAATTGGTCACTTCCATTTGAAATTATGTATGATGCAAGCGACTTTGCAATTGGGGCTAGTTTAGGTCAACGGGTGGATAAGAAACCCGTTGCCATATCCCATGCAAGTAAAACATTAGCCGATGCACAATTAAATTATACAACAACTGAAAAGGAATTGCTTGCAGTAGTATATGCCTTAGATAAATTCCAATCATATATATGGGGAAGCAAATGAATTGTTTATTCTGATCACAGTACAGTCAGATATCTAATGGAAAAGAAGGATGCCAAACCACGGCTGATACGATGGATCTTTTTACTACAAGAATTTGACTTGGAAATACGTGATAAGGTGGGAAGTGAAAATATGGTCATGGATCATCTATCAAGAGTTGCATATCAAACCACGGATTCACGCCAGGAGATTAATGACACATTCCCGGATGAGTAATTATTATCCATATCTTCTAAACCATGGTTTGCTAACGTTGCAAATTATTTGGCTGCAGGTACCACTCCCGATCACTGGAACAAAAGGAAGATACAACAATTTCTTTCGCAGGTGAAATACTACATATGGGACGAACCGGACTTGTTCAAGGTTTGAGCGGATCAAATCATAAGGCGATGCATTCCCAACTTCGAAGTTCCAGACGTGTTAGAACATGCAAATTCATTCGTATGCGGGGGTCATTTTAGTGGACAGAAAACAGATCACAAGATCCTATCTTGTGGACTCTTTTGGCCAACTATCTTTCATGATTCTTATAATTTTGCTAAAAATGTATAATATTCCAACAAATGGGAAGTATATCAAAACACAATAAAATGCCCATGCAGCCAATTCTCGTGGTTGACATCTTTGATGTTTGGGGAATTGCTTTCATGGGCCCATTCCCAAATTCATATGGTAATTTATATATTTTAGTGGTTGTCGACTGCGTATCAAAATGGGTGGAAGCAACTTCCACTAAAACAAATGACCATAACGTTCTGTGTAAATTTGTTCAAAGTAATATTTTCTTACGATTTGGTCTTCCTCGTGTGATCATAAGTGACGGGGGGTCACATTTTAAGAATATTCACTTTGGAAAACTATTAAAACGTTATGGTGTAGATCACCAAATAGCAACACCATATCACCCTCAAACGAGTGGTCAGATGGAGGTATCCAATAGGTAAAGTAAAGAAATCTTACAGAAAATGGTACGATCAGACTGAAAGGATTGGTCCACCAAGTCAAACGACGCCCTATGGGCCTATCGTACCATGTTTAAAACACCTATTGGCACGACCCCATATCGGTTGGTCTACGGGAAAGGATGTCATTTACCTGTATAACTAGCACATCGTGCTTTGTGGGCAATTAAACATGTTAATCTTGATTACAACGCTTCAGAAAATGCAAGGAAGTTGAGTTTGAACATTGGAAGAATTTAGGAACGAGGAATACGAGATGACAACCGCATATAAGGAGAGGATGAAAGAAGTGCATGATGCAAAATACTAAATAAAACCTTTGAGATAGGTCAAAAGGTGTGGTTGTATAACTTATGATTGAAAATGTTTCCCGGTAAGTTGAAAAGCAAATGGATGGACCATACGTTATGATTCGAGTTGGCAAGTTTGGCGATGTTTAGATTGAAGACACTAAAGACGGTGTGTGACATATGGTGAATGGGCATCGATTAAAACACTGCTTAGAAAGTAAGGATGTGAGTGGCAACATTGAGGAGTTGGTGAGCTTGTTGGTAAGTGCATCGACTTACACGACCAATAAGTAAGGATCAGGTAACGGTCTGGCTGAATACTTAAAACTTAGCGTGTTTTGAGAGGCAACTCAGAGAACTTTATGGGTATGTTCACTAGAAACCCTCATGAGACTTCACTCGTCCACTCGGGCTTACCGAGTGGTTTAAAAGTCTTGTTGCATACGCTAAATGCAACCGTAATTACTACGAAAGTGAGTTTAGTTTTTAGTTTTCAATTTGTTAGTTATTCTCTTCATTTGTTTAGTTTCTATGCAAGAACATACAAACACCCAAGTGTGGGGAAACTCAAGGTTAACGAGGTATGTTGACCATAATTTTCTAGGATTCGAGGCGAATCATGACTTTTTCGGTGGGGGGCGCGAAGGTGGCACGGTTTCAGAAAAACAAACAAAAACATTTAATTGGTTTTAAAATATTAACTAGTGTTATAGTACAACGCGCTTTGCACGTCGGAGAAGCGAAGGAGGCTTAGATGCCATTTGGAGAGGTTTCTATCATCATAGCCATGAGGGTCAAAAAACTTTTCACAATACAACAAACATTCACGTACCGATGAACAAAATAGGTCCAGCATCACTACCAACAAAATAGGTCTCATATGAACATGTAAACTGGTCTTATACGGACGTATGTTTTTTATCATCAACCAAATCAAGATAGTGTCCAGCCAACATAAATAGCATCCAATGACATATGTTCAGCATCATTAACCAAATCATGATATCATGTCAAACAAACTTAGGTTGTACTGTCTCAAATAAATATATGCTCATCATCATCAACCAAAGGACCTGAAAAGAGCTCCACGGAACAACACATGACCATCATCGACCGTACCGAAATATCATTAGCCAACGAAAGTAGTCTCAGATGAATATATATTCATCATCATCAACCCAACAGAAACCAAATTTGAAAGCCTTTACAGCTAAAGCAACAAAGGCCTAAATTCGGAAAACATATAAACAAAAAAGTCTTATATGAACTCACATTCATTATCATCAACCCAAAATAGCTCTGATCAGGCATCTCGTCGGTGGCTTATAAACGTCTCTTTAAGAGTAAATTCAATAAAGTCCACACTTGAAATCTCTAACAACAAAAAAGGCCTAAACATGGAAAACATATAAATAGAAGAGTCTCTGATGAACTCAAGTTCATCATCATCGACGGTCATGCCAACATAGACGTCCGAAAACCCTTCCATAACACCAACAACATTTAATCGAACCAAAGACCATCAAACAGAATAAGAAGAAATGGCTCCTCATCGCCGCAATCAAGGAAACCCGCATAAAAGTCCAGCGATGGCGGGGCTTCATAACCCTCGCCATATGGCAACTTCCGAACGACCACCTGAGGCATTCACAGCCTACGTCGACTGCATAACCCCAATAGCAAACCCTAGAACAAATATGAGATTAAGAACCCTAAAGGTAGAGGACAAAGAAAGGTCATCGTCGCTGTCACCAAGGGAACTCATGCAAGCAAATGACCGGTGGCGGTAGGCTCAACACTCTCTGCAGGTATTGATCTCAGGCAATATAGATCAGCCGGAGCCTCAACAACCACCATAAACATTGAATCAGAAGAAGAAAGGTGCGTCGGTGAAGCTGGTAAAAGATGACCGGTGACAACCTCCACCAGAGTTCCGGTAACCCACATACCTACCTCCCTTATCTCTCTCCACAAAACCCAAATGTAGAGAAAACAACTTAAATCTAATAGTGAGGAAGGACCAAAGTGCAAAGAATGAAAAACCATATGATCAAAATCTAAACCTCACAAACTTTAATGCTTCTTTAACTTAGTTTTTAAATATATAGGGTAATTTTATCCTTAGTTTTATTTTTATCATTAGTTGTTCTTCATAAACAAAAAAATTGTTTTTAAGGCCACCGCCACAGACGCCATGCCCACCGCCACCAACGCCGCTGGCGTCAGTTGGGCCAAACCCACTGACTGACGGTGGTAATCGATGGAAGGACTAACGCCAGTCCACCGCCACCGACGCCATGCCCACCGCCACTGACGCCGCGGCCAAGAAAGGGGTAGGTCGGCCTGTTTTTAGGTGGATTACCCGACAACCCATAACGACAAACTTAACCTAATCAAAAGTGTAAACTAAATATGGATCAAACTTCAATGTTTCATCATCTTCCTCCATTCTTCGTCTCTAATTCTCTCAAGAACACCCAAAACACTAGATTTTTAACTTCTTCAATTCTCAACCAAATTAAGCAAATCATAGATGCATCTTGCTTAGTTTTTTAAGGGGATCACATCTCACCGATTAGTTTTGCGAAATTCTCACTCATTTGCAAGATAATGGGGATTTACATTTTGAAATTTTAGGGGTTTTTGCTCAAAGTCACTCCATTCTTTTTCTTTTTCATCCAAGAACATCATATTATGCCAAGGTATGACTTCTTTTACATAATTATATGTTTTTGCTTCTAGTTACAATGGTATGTCAATTTCATGTGTTAAAGCTTAAATTTCATAACAATTTCATAAGGGAATCGTGTACATGTGATGAGAATGTTGAGTTTCGTTTATTTGTTCTATGTTGTTAAGTATACATGAGTATGAGGGACAAATTGAGATATGATGATGTTAGAAGGAGTTGTTGGTACCACATTGATGCTACAATTGTTTTCTATGAATGATTTGGTGTTTATTACTTCAATGAACTTAAAAGTCCTTGTCATTTGTATGTAATATAGTGGAAATCCAACAACTCTAACTTTGTTATGAGCATTTCATGAGTACAATTGTGAACTTTATGGTAGGTATCCAAAATGATGTACATACATGAGAATGTTACTTAATATTGGGGAATATGGGTTCTTGATACTTATGTTACTGCATATAATTGATTTGTTGTACTATTTGCTAAAGATAGACTTAAACATCCTTATTAGTTATGCGTAATTGAACTTTTAATCCATATAACTGCATGTTTAATCATGATGGTGTCTAAATAGAGATTATTATTTGCAGGAACAATACCATGTACTAAGGAGTCAACTTTTAGAGGAAAAGACAAAGTTGTTGCCTCATCCTCGAAACTCTCTGGAAAACACGCAAGGAGAAGCACAAGCAACATAAGTGAAACAAGCTCTGACAATGAAAGGGATGAATCAATGGGAACCAACTCGAGTGGCGACGACATTGATTATGACTTCGATGGGAACCCTGTTTGGACGGAATACAAGAAACCATTGTCCAAATTCCCACGAGAAATGCAACCGCAACTGTATATGGATATATTCAAGGGCAAAAACAACCTCACTACACTCATGGTTTGTGAGACACCTATGGAACTACCATAATTTCGAATGTTTGGTGTGGTTGAATGCTTTGAAAGATTGGGGTGGAGGGAAGTTTTGACATTTGTTAAGATGGATCAGCCACATGTTTATGTGAATCAAATCATTAAATGGATGTATACTTTATGAAGAAAGATGGATAAAATCCACCACATACCACCACACTAACTGGCAAGGTTGGTGTAAGGCCCACCTTTCTCAGGGAAGCCTCACAGTTGGTCATTCACAACAAAACATCGATTTAAAACAGTCATTTACTCATATGTATATAAATATATATATTGCAGCGGAAAATACTGTAAATTTCAATCCATTACAGATGAAATATAAACATTGTCTTTAATTCTAAAGAAAATCTATTTAAAGTCCTCTTAATCTTTTCTTCATCCGGGATGCCAGTCTTCTAGTGCCAAGAAGCTTCAGTCCCGTGCCTCTATTCCATCGCTCTAACTCTTA
>BJCO01363149.1:0-10518 GCA_018326465.1 Flaveria floridana
TCCACCACCAAGATTCCTTATGGTCGACTGTCCTCGTTGTTGTAACTCCAAGCGTTTCTTTAGCTGCTTGGATGATCGTATTTGCCATGGCCTCCCACTTAAAAGGCAAAAACAATCGCTTATTCGTATTGTAAAAACCTTTATACACCTTTGCATCAACATAATAACTAAATGCATGTTCGCGTCAACATAATAGTTGATTTTGAACTTATTTTATTTTTCTCATATAATTTTTTACGTATAATGTTTCGTAAAATTTCGAATATACTCTTACGACGTAATCATTTTTATCTACTTATCGATTCAAATATTGTATAAAATCGACTTGTTGTCACAATGTACAATTCATCAATACAAAAACGCACAAGTCGTTAAAGCTGATTAAGATGTCGTTTTATGCTAGAGTATATAATTTGCATACTTGAAAGGCTTTATTCACACGTTACACACGTTTGTCATAACATACAATACATCAATAAAAAAGTTTTTCATTTTTTTTTATTAAGTTACATTAAAGTCCTTGAAAGGTTATATTTTACCCCCTTAAGTTTAGCTGCATATACATATTATAACTATACTATCTATTTGTTATTATTGCACACCTATATTTTTTTTATCGTTTTTCTTTTATAGATATTTAAATTAATGTTTTATAAAATACAAATAACCAAAGGGCCATGCTCTTTATTTTATCAACGTTTCATTGTAAATTTCATTCAACTCCAAGTTGTATATCATATAAAATTCAAATTTGTAACTGATTGGTTTTATCAAAATTAATGTTTTAATAGTTTTCACGTGGGTTTTGTTATCAACTTCTTTTTTCATATAAAGTTCCAAATATCATTAACGGCCTCAACGCAACCACAGGTATCGATTTTTTATATAAAATTTTGAAATATCTTCAACGACGTCCATGGTACGTTTTTTTACTCTCAACTTACGTTTTCACGTCAACGTTTCAACATTAGTTTTAACTTTTTCTACAGTTTTACGATTTCATCATGAGAATTTTCGATTAGTCGATTAAAGTAACTCCATCAACAAAGTTAAAATGAATACATTGTTTGTTTTCATATAAAATCAAAAGGGAAGACTTCTTCTGTATTTAAATATCATTAACTATCATTCCGAAGGGGATAACTTGGTGGTAAAAAGTGTGTTCCGTAACCAAACGGTTGTGGGTTCAAATCCTACGGTATGCGGGTTTGGTGAATTTCCTGGTAATAAGAATTGTTGTTTTAAAAAATATACTAATTATCAACTTATGATTGCATTAATTGTAGTACTATATGCATAAATTGTTGTACATATCTTTATTTTTTTATGTTAAACCCAATATTTTTACATCTTTCATAATTTAACCCCTGTAATTTTTACTTTCAACTTTAATCCCATATACTATTTATCTTTTACAAATTTTTCAATTTACGTTTAAATTTTGATTTCGTCCACGTATGGTTCAACGTTGTAACTCTATTTTTTCCCGTCTAACTTCCCTGTTGTAACATGCGGGTTCTAAATCGACTTATTCTTTTTTAATGTTTTACACTTTACGTGCATGGTTCATCGTTTTTACGTCTACTTTCTGTTTGATTCTATTTTCTTCGTTCATTTTTCTATTCTACTACAAACTTTTCCGGTGTTAGTAATTACTGACGGCAATTTAACATTGATGCTTACTATAGTTTTATGTCCGCAGCCGCAACACATACTAAATACTAGTTTTTGTCTAATTTCAATCGAAGTGAGGGTTCGGGCTGCGTGAGTCTTCACCAGTAAACGCATTCATCGAAAACGTTCAGAAGACCCAAAAATACTCCTACATGAAGAAGAAACTAAATTAGGGTTCTTAACAAGCTTCTGCTGTTCAACAATGGCGTCAATTCGTACAATCTTCTTATGTTTATCTGCAATTCTTCTGCTAAAAAGTTCAGAATCAGCCCCTACTCAAGCTTACAGAAGAGATCCAGGTCATCCTCAATGGCACCACAGCGCATTTCAAGATGTTAAAGAGAGTGTTCGATCGGATGTTCGTAGTATGCTCCATTCTCGCGCTGAGGTAACGTTATAATAGTTTAATCCGGCGGTATCTTTGATGTAATCACGGCGATTTGTTGGAATCATAGAGTTGAAGTTTTTGATTTACGTTATGTGTTTTTGTTATATTTTGATCAAGTTTGGATTAAATGATCATGATTAGAGTTATAATCTCTGTAGCTTACTTAGATGCGATCATGAGCAGATCATCCATCAATCCACATCTCTTTTTAGGTTTCATGTGTTGTTGTTAAATTCAGTTAACTGCACGAAAGTGGATTCTTAATTCGTATTGATTATGGTGAATTTGGAGTGCAATGTCTGTGGATTAACTAGGTTAAACCGTAGGTAATTCAAACAGGTGTAGAGTTGGTTTGCTTCATTTGAGTTATTGAAGTTAATTGTGTGGATATGTTGGTTACTTTGTGATGCGTTTGATGCAGGTTCCCTTCCAAGTGCCGCTTGAGGTAAATGTTGTACTCGTTGGTTTTAGTGGAGATGGAGGTTATAGGTACACAATGGATTCACAGAAACTTGAAGAATTTCTTCGAGTGGGATTTCCGTCTCACAGGCCGTCCTGCCTGGAGACTGGTGAGCCCCTTGATATTGAACATCATATGGTGTTCAATGTATTCCCGGTAAGAAGCTCAATGTTGCTTTTGGGGATCAACAACTTGTATAAAATTTATCTTTGGAACACCCCTTTTGAGTATTTGTAAACTTGTCTTTTACTACAGGCAGCACAGCCAGAACTGATAGCACTTGAAAAGGCTCTGAAAGCAGCCATGGTTCCTGCTGGAACCGCCAGAGAGGTGATTGCAATCTTCAGACTTCAACAAGTGACTTTTATTGTTATATAACTTTGTATTGGATTATATTATACATGTGTTACTTTTAGGCTGATTTTGGAAGGGAAGTTCCGGCGTTTGAGGTGGATGCATTAGCTGTGGAGCCAGAATTTCAGAAGCTTTATTCCTACTTGTTTGACTATGATAATATGGGATATAATGCTGATGAGGCAGACAGACCTATGCCAACAGCAATATTTCTTGTGAACTTTGATAAAGTACGGTTTAACATCCCTCGCCTTCTATAATTGTCCAATGTATATCACTGACCTATGTTTCTTTCTTGTTTATTGTTTTACAGGTTAGAATGGATCCAAGGAATAAAGATATTGATCTTGATAGTTTAATGTATGCAAAACCAAAACAGTTAAGTGAAGAAGACATTAAACAACAAGAGGGAGGCTATCTTTATCGTTATCATTACAATGGAGGTGGAGCATCTCAAGTATGGCTTGGGTCGGGCAGGTACATGTCACGAATTATCTTGATTAGAATTTGATTGCTACTTGTACTTAACATATAAACTGACTTTAAATGGTGGCAGGTTTGTTGTAATTGATATCTCAGCGGGCCCATGCACATATGGAAAAATTGAAACTGATGAAGGAAGTGTTAGTTCCAAAACCCTTCCACGCTTACGAAATGCAGTGGTTCCTAAAAGCTCGATTGCTGCTAACGAGCATGCTACAACTCATGACAACTTTGTTGGTCAACTTGCTGCTTTGATTGGCATTACAGTTCAGCATATTATCGCTCCGGATGTCAGGTGTGCCGATTTTTAAATTATTATGTGATTAAGATTAAGATTGGTGATAGCTTGTGGCTTTATTACACTTCCCTGTTTCTTCGTTACTTATGTCTTGGAATTGTATCCGGTGGATTCAGGTTTGAAACTGTAGATCTTGCAACAAGGCTGCTTATACCAATAATTGTGCTACAAAATCATAACCGTTATAATATAATGGAGAAAGGCCAGAACTACAGTATAAATATCGAAGCCATTGAGGCCGAGGTGCATTTCTCTTCTAAAAGTTTGTTTCTTTTTGTTTCCCTATTGCTCAGAAAGGTGCGGCTATATCTGTCTTTTTTCCAATATGTAGTATCTTCTCTTACTGTTCAGGTTAAGAAGATGGTACACAAAGGAGAAGATGTGGTGATTGTTGGTGGTTCACATTCATTACATCTTCATGAAAAATTGGCAATTGCTGTTTCAAAAGCTATGCGTGGTCATTCTCTGCAAGAAACAAAAAAAGATGGACGTTTTCATGTGCATACAAAGACATATCTTGATGGTGCAATCCTTAAAGAGGTGTACTAAGATGTCTGAGAACATCATTAATCCCTTTCGTTTTTACAATATAATTTCTTATGAGTTATAATACAAAATATAGGAAATGGAACGATCGGCTGATGTACTAGCCGCTGGTTTACTCGAGGTTTCCCAGCCATCCCTTTCTGATAAATATTTTCTCCGTCAGGTTGGTCTAACTTTATTTTTTTGTTTTCTTTTTATTTTGATGTCACACTTGTCAACTGACATTAAGTCTTTTTTTTTTTTCATAGCACTGGATGGATGAGACAGATGGTGTGAGTGATTCAATATTAAAGCATAAACCTATTTGGGGCAGTAACCTTAAGTCTCGAAAAAAGAAAACTAAATCAGTGCAAAAGAAACAAGGGGACCTGCATCGTACCTATGGAACAAGAGTGGTTCCTGTGTGAGCAATTCAATCACATGTTGCATCTTTTAGATTTTGTTAGTAAATCTTCTAGAAAGATAAATAAGAAGTCTATTCTTTTGCAGCTTTGTTCTGTCGTTAGCTGATGTGGATCCACACCTTATGATGGATGATGAAAGCCTTTTGTGGACAAGTAACGATGTTGTTATTGTACTTCAACATCAAAGTGAAAAAATACCTTTAAGGTTGGTATATACTATAACAAACATTCTCGTGTACCATATTTCATTTTCTCGATTTATTTGCTGATCAAATTTTTGTTGTGTAGTTACGTCTCCGAAACGGAGAGAAGACATGTTTTTCCCTCACAAGCACAACGTCATATAGTGGCTGGATTGGCTTCTGTTGTGGGTGGATTAAGTGCACCATATGAAAAAGCTTCTCATATTCATGAAAGACCTGTTGTCAATTGGCTATTGGCTGCGGGTTGTCATCCATTTGGACCATTTTCTAATGCTTCTCGGGTCAGTCAACTGCTACAGGATGTGGCATTGGTAAGACATGTATCTTCTGTTTCTCCTTGGTTGTTTTGCACTTTTGCCTTTATATGATTTTCAATTATCATATGTCGGATATGCTGGGTATGTTTGTTTGTTTATAGTAGATTTCTAGAATTCTAGATCAACTACAATATATAACTTTACGTAGATGTTTTACAGGCTTAGAATACTATTTCAGAATTAACTTGACATCAAAAGGGCAACGTAGTTAGGTGACAGAGAGCTTGTATTACTGTCCAAAATGGTCAGCAATGTTTTGTATAATGTGCCCTAGTTCTTAAAATATAACTTGTCATCCCTGCTTAAGACTATAGGTGGCATTTGTTACCTGTTTGCTTATGATTGGATTGATTTTTGTTGCATATTAGCTTAGATATGTCAGTTAGATAGTCGCCCAAAGTCAATTCTTTATACATAATTACATATAGCATCCTAAGTAAATTTATTCAAAGATTTATATTGATATTTCTGTAATCATAGATAATGCATTAGTTATTTAAGAAAAATTGACCCAGCTCGGTTTGACCTTAATAAAATTGACCCCTTTGAAATGTTACCAACCTGCCCATTTTATCATCTCTATCTAAGGCCATTAGTCAGATAGAGAGTGCTCATATGATAAAGTTGGGAGAACAGTGGGTTTAGTTCCCACCCAACAAGTAAATTTTAGGAAAGTATCATCGTTAATCATTTTTGAAAATACCCTTCAATAATTTCAAAATAAGCCAGCCGTGTTTCATGGAGGGTGACCTTAAATTTTCACATGAGCAATTATTTTTTCCACAAAAGGGAACATGCAACTTTCATAGGACATCTCAAATGGAAATTGTGGCATTCTTTTTAAGAAGGCAGGGGAGTAACGGTTTTGAGTTTTGACGCTCGTTAACTTGACGGCAATACATAAGCACCAAATGATACTTTCTAAAATAATGGCTCAATTTTCATTTAAGCATGCTGTTATCAAATATTTGTATATGTCATGGGATGATTTATTGATTTCAACAGAGAAACACCATATATGCCCGTGTCGATTCTGCTCTTCACAGGATTCGAGAGACATCAGAGGTGAAATATGTTTATTTTTTTTGTATCATCATCACCATTATTATTGATATTAGTATTCCTGAAAGTGTTTTATTACTCCAATAATTTGTTTTAGTCTGTCCAAGCTTTTGCCGGAGAGTATTTGAGAACCCCTCTTGGTGAACCAGTAAAGGGCAAGAAAAATAAGACAACTACTGAACTATGGATAGAAAAGTTCTACAAAAAAGAGACAAACTTGCCTGAGCCTTTCCCTCATGAACTGGTTGACAAGCTTGAAAATTATCTGGATGTAAGTTTCTTTTTAATATCTAAAATATTTGCATATATTCATTGTTAAAGGCAAATACAAATCTCACTAAATAGCAACCAAGTTTTACAAATGTTCAACCTACGTCGATTCTATTTTTTTTATTTTTTATTATTTATATCTATTAAGTTGGCATTCAAGCACTAAAAAATTCCTTTTATATAATGCTGTAACATCAAGCCACTTTAAAAGCTGAGGTGTATATTTTAGCTGATGTGGTACTATGAGGTTAAATACATCCTTGTGTGAACATTTGATTTCTGAAACCTTTTTGAATGAAAGTTATGTGAGATTTTCAAAAATAACTGTTAAAAGTTCCATATGTTTATTTTTTTTAAGCTGAAGAAGCATCATGTTCTGTCGAATAAATAACAGGGTCTTGAGGAAAAACTTGTGGATTTATCTTCACTTCTATATGATCATCGTCTACAAGATGCAAATGTGAACAGCACTGAAATTCTTCAAAGCGCCATTATCACACAACAGTAAGTGGATGCAGAATATATATGTAAAGAGTCATACAATATATGACCATTTTAAAGCAAAACACACCAAGGACCACGTCATCTATTGCTTTAATGTGGATACACAATGCGATTATGTAACCGCATCATCAACTCTCTATCTCTCCCCTATTATAGGTGTTCATAAACAGTTGAAACCGACTGAAAACCCCAAACCGAAGCAAATCAGCCGATTTGGTTCACAGTTAGGAAACTGTACTCTATCATGTAACCAAACCAGTCTTTTACCTATTATTATTATTATTATTATTATTATTATTATTATTATTATTATTGGAATATGATGCTATGCATATGTGATATGTTTAAGTATAATATTCATGAACAATTTTAGAAGTTTAATACAAATTAACTATTGAAAAAGTTTTTAAAAACAATTCAGACTGTCAAACCAAACCATTCTGACCAGTCTGGTCGACCCATCCAACCCGTATGGTTTAGTTTACCATTCTTCAAAAACAATGGCAGAGCCCAAATTTTTGTTAGTACCGGTCAAACCAGACCATGAACACCTCTATCGTGCTATATCTGGTCAGTACTATATACAATGATTATGTGGTTTTATAATATATGTACTCCGTGTTGGGAAGGATAGTATGTTTTTTTTGTTGATGGTGATGACATGTATGCTGGGATGTTTATGATGCAGGTATGTGGAACATGTACTGGAGTATGAAAGGGAAAAAATGAGATGCTGTGAAATCAAATACAAATCCCCAAAACAATCATCACAAAGTCTAGTATATGCTGGGATTTTGATAGCAGGTATCTTTGTTTATTTTCTTGTCATTTTCTTTTCATCTCCTGTTAGGTGATTGCTAGATTCTTAAAATACTTTTGTTATTTTATAGAATTTTATACCATATGATGTCCCTGTGCCATTGTCATACTGTTTTGTTGTTTCAGTAGTTAGGTTTTTTTATAAAATGAAATTGTTTAGTTTATCAGGGGGTTGGATTTTGAAATATTTTACCTAAAATGAAATATTGTTCTTTTATCAGGAAAATCTGTCCCCTCATGAGCTAACATATTTATTTTACATATGAACTACATAAATTGAATCATTCCAACATTATGTCAAGCATGTTGTTCTTAACATCATCAAGTGACATTAGGATTGTCTGCATAATGATTAAGGGACCGATGCTAACAAGATTATACAACATTGTGAACACAACAAGGTTTGATTGTACTATTCGTTTTCGCTAACTAGCAAAATCATTGTTGAGAAGACCTAACTCATCACTATAGTAATTAAGTAGATGTTTGTGTTGGATCATATGTTGAAGAGGTTGAAGGAAGAACATATGATAACATTACCATGATATATGATCCTAAAGATCACCATTAAGAGCATCAGTAGTTGTAGTGTGGTATTGATTGAAAAAAGTTATCATATAGGAAAAAAATATCATATAGGAAGTAACGTAGACAATGTGTGATAATAAAAAATGTTGGTAGTCATGTGATAGTGATCGCACCGCTTTTTAATCATTAATATATTCTTATTATTTTAAGACAAATATTTATAAATTCAATATTTAACAAAATATAAGTAAACATCAATATTAATAAACAAACAACGAAACCATTAATATTTATATCAAATTTTTTAAACATTACATACAAATTTACATTTTAACCACTTAGAGAAAAAAAAGTACTTACAATACAAAATATTAATATTAATTCTACATTTCATATTTTCCTGTATATTTTGCATAATTTTCCTTGCCATTTCTTGATCCCGACTAGTCAAGTGATCAATATTCATCTTAAGTAGTTTCGTATCGTTTATTTTGTTCTTCCTTTTGCAATTTTTTTTCTTTCTTCAATTCTATCCTCTCAGTGATCATTCAAATTTCAAAGACTCAAAGTTATCATCCTTTCCGATATTACATCCAAACCTTCCTTGTATTCGTCTTTACAAGATGAGGTTGGTGCAGTTTGTTTACCTTTGTCTCTCCCGGGCAGGCGTTTGGGTTCATTTGGAATTAAAAGCACATGTCTTTGTACTCATCGTCAATTCTTTTGAGGTTCATTTGACTGCGATTACTAGGAGTCTAAATATTTTGTATTTGGGATGTTTTTTTTTTGACGAGTATGATTCTAACATTACGGGGACAGGTATCTTTATAATGTTCCAGACACCGATATACCCTAACGTCATGTTGACGTGTTGTACGTAATTCTGATAAAACACAACAGACGGCTTGCTTGATTACTGGAATTAAGAATGGTTACAACCCAATTCGAGTAGAGGGTAACACTCCAATTACAAGAACAGTTTTGATAAAAAAAAAACTCTCGACTCCCCTTCTAAACACAAAATGTAAATAAATAGTAAAGGAAGACCCTAACTACCTACCCCACTAACCTTTACCCCACTATCTCCATACTTACTAATTAACCTACATTAACTGGACTGCTTTGACTTGTTCAAAAATTAACCGAGAACCCAGCTGGGTCGACCCATGGTTACTTATCAATGCTTCGGCCCCGGAGAAACGACTTAAGCTCAAGTTGGGTGGAAGAAAACGTGTCTGCCGTGTGGATTGCTGGTTCCTCGAATGGTTCCATGGTAAGATGGTGAAATGTATCTGAATTTTGAACACTCTGGTCCACTCCTTGCAGCTTAAACCAACTAATGATTAATTAAGCCAAATTAATTGATTTATATTACACTACTCAAACAATCTAAATTATTAAGTATTACATAATGATTAAGAAATTGTGATTACCCTTTTGTCATTTTCCTTTGTTAAGATTCCAAACCCTAATCAAAGCATCTTTATCAACACTTAAACACACACATAACCCACTTCACTTTCACCTCCAAACTCCAGACCAAAAAACCATGTCAAATCCTCTATTTTTCACCATCCCGCTCATTGCACTTCCTATCATCTATTGGGTCTACACTTATCCCAAAAACAAATACAAGGAAACCAATCTTGTGCTTTATGTGCATGATAGCCTCACCGGTGATGACAAGTCAGCGATGACAGTCGCGGGAAAAGACGGGCCCACGACTAGTATTATGCATTTTGGGACCCTTCTAGCACATGATGATCCAGTAACCACATCCCCTGATCCGGGGTCGCAAGAGGTTGGAAGGGCCCAAGGTATGTACATCAACAGTCAGTTGGATGGGAAGGCGTTGTACATGACGTTTTCGATCATGTTCACTGATGGGGAGTATAAGGGGAGCACCCTAGAGATTCAAGGAGCCGATCCTTTCGTGTTGAAGGAGAGGGAGTTTTCGGTTGTCTCGGGGACCGGTTATTTTCGGTTTGTGAGGGGATATGGAATCATGACTACTGAATTTCTGGATATACAAAGTTTGAGAGCTATTATCAAGCTTAACATTACAGTGAGACATTATTGAAGTGGTGGTTGTTTTTGATTTTTGTGTTTTCATTTCACTTTCAAGTCTTATGTTTTTGTTTTGTTTGAAAAGGCTGTTCTTAAATTTTTTATTTGTTTAATGCCTGACCAATAGCATTTTGGGCTTCA
>BJCO01363150.1:0-10229 GCA_018326465.1 Flaveria floridana
ATGGCTTATAAAGAGAATCAGATAAAGTTGAAGGATTTGGATTATGCAAAAAGTTCCCTAAAGATACAAGATTCACTACATTGATCCTCACAATTGGTGCTGAAAGCTATACAAGAAACTTCCATCTTATACAACACAAAGTAAATATAAGTTGTAACTTGTTACCTAGATGTTGCATGAGTCATAACCAGATAACCAAGAGGGTTATGGTGAATTAGTCAACTCTCCATTATCTTCATTGTAAAATTTCATCTTTCCATTGTTGATCAGCATCTGCGCTGTTACAGTCATATTTTGGCATTTCAGAAACCGAACTTTTGTGTTTTTTCTTCAATTTTTCTATCTCTTTGTAAGCTTTCTCCTTCTCTTGTTCAGCCTGCCTTGTGCGCGCCTGCATGTTTTGAATGTATTATTGTTGGTTGAATAAAACATATGCATAAAAAAGGTACGTGATACTAAGCAAACTGGTCATTTATTAACGACAAAGGAAATGCTTCTCCTTAGAAACATCAAACCTCTCTAAACTCTATTTATGATAAAAGGTAGCTTGCACTCCTAGAGAAAATCTATCTATTAAATAAAACCAAAGATTTTCGATGCGTATATTATATTTTCGGCACAGCGGAATTTACAATTACAATAAGGTACGGAAAAAAACAGAAACTTTTGGGGAAAAGACTTTCTGGCCAACCCAACCTGACCCAATACCGAGAAAGTACCCATTTTGACCTGTTACCTAAAGTAATAACTATGGTCCATAAAAAAACAGCTATGCATAAACATCAAGTATAAAACTATGTTCATGTTGAAGAGATAAAATAAAAACAAATGGGGAACAGAATAATACCTCAGCAGCAGCAACAGCTTCTTCAGCTTCCTTAAGTCTAACAAGTAGTTCACCAGCAGCCACCACAGCTTCATCAGTATCTCGTAATTGGGCTTTAAGGCCGTTACTCTCATCCCTATAATAACGCCTCTCTTTCTCATTTTCTGCCTTCAAAATTGAAATTTCAGCTGCAAGTGCATTAATAAACTTAGATTCAGCCCCCTTAACACCAGCTTTAGCAGCTGCTTCCTTTACATCAATAATTCCATCCTCAATTCTTCGTTGTGTTGTTAGAAGATTTATATGTTTTTCCTCTAAATCAGCATATTGTTCAAGCATTCTTGCATGCCCTTCCATGGTCATTTGCATTGCATCCTTCAATTCTTTGGCACATTTTCTTTCAATGTCAAGTTCATGCTTTTGTTTTTCAACTAGACTACGGCTTTCTTGTAGCTTAAATTCCAAATCTTCTACGACAGAGACCCATTTGCTTTCTGCTTCGACTCTTTGATCAGCGGATTCTTGTACTGAGCTTATTGGTGGGCCCAAACTTGGGTCAGATTGATGGGTTATTTGCAAGGCATTACTACTTCTTTTAGATGAAGAGTCCATATAATACTGGAGTTGAGTTTTCAGATCTTGAATTTCTTCTAACAATACATCCCCTTCCCCCCAAATCAAAGAAGTTTTGGTATCGTTCTAATTCATCTTGAAATCTTCTAAACTCTATCTCTGTCCTTAAAACTTCTGGGTGGTTCTCATAATTCTCCTTCAAAATCTGTATGAATAGACAATTTCAACCTATTTACTTATGTGGACGTTTTGGATTGTGTCTATCTCATGATCAAACAAAAAAATGTAAGCTCAAAGGAGAATAGGTTGCAAGTCACCTAAAGTTCAATTGTAAAGCATAAAACCTCCTGACGTTTTACTTAAAGAGTTCGCGTTATGAACATAATTGTTATTTATTCTCAAAAGTTTCCAAAGTGGATCATAAATTAAGCGGCTAAGCCAGGCCAGCCAATCAAAAAACGAAAAACGATCCGGTTCAACCTGTTTTAACAACACAACCTGGTGGCTAGTCATTCTTGCCACCTCTAGTCATATATTAACAGATTAAAACATAACAACTTTTACAGTCAAAACGAAAAAAGAATCAATACCTTATTCTCGTTTCTTAAAGAAACCAATTCATTAGCCTTGAACTCCTCAGCAGACAAAATACCATCCATCAAGCTCTCAAGACGAGCAATTTTATCTTCCTGAATTTGCCCTATAACTAAATTGCACTCTCGTTCATGTTTGTATTGTTGCAACTGGTGTAACATAGAAGTGATTTTAATTCAGAAATGTAAAAAAATAAATTTTATATCTATGTTTTGGATTTAGAAATAGAAACAGACATACCAAACGATTAAGTTGGTTTATTTCCGAGTCTTGTCTAGTGAAGAGGTCTTCTAATGCCATCTCTCTCCTTATAGCTCCTGCCAACACCTTTTCAACTGCCTGCAGAATAATAAAATGTTAACCAAGAATATGACCAGAGATATCAGAGGTGTCATCTCGACCCATTTACTTATGAATGAGTCGATTTGGGCTATGGTCTATCTTAAATAGGGCAAACAGGTAAAAATAATAATTATAACTCAAAAGCACCATGGTCAAAAGTTGCCCAAGCTGTATTTTAATTGCATAAACTCGTAAATTATTTTATTACCGAAAAAAGTATATGTTTTATACAAAAGGCCGATTGACAGAAATGCTGATTAAGTGATTCCTCCAATCCCGATAAAGGGAGTCGCCCGTGATTCGATAGCTCCATTTGCTATGCCCTTTTAGCCTGTTATCCAACCCAGCACGACCTACCCATTTTGCCACCTCAAAAAATAGTAAACAAACATAAGCAAAACTTTGTATTAAGAAAAATACATACTTTGGGAACCAATAGCTTATTTTTATCAGCCGATTGTGACCCACCAACAGGAACCAACTGCAAGTTTGAACATATGTTTTCATCTTTTACTTCTTGAGAGCTAGTACACTTGCAGTTTCTGCACAAATACACAACAGGCTTTTCTCCTCCAAACTCATTCCCTTGAAGACCAGCTTGCACACCAACATCTTTTTTAACCAAACACGGATTACTGTCTAGCGGTTTGTTTGAAAACCTGAATGAAGATTGTGTAAAAGCAGAACTTTCTTTATGCTTGTTAATTACTTCAAGACCATGGTGGAGACTGGCAGACAAACGGTCATTAAAGGATTTAGGACCAGATTTTTCCAAATGGTCCTTTTGAGAAGCAGTGAACATTGACGAAGTCCTTAAACTTTTCCTGCTGCTGTTATCAGGTATAGGTGAAGCACTCAAAGTTGGTGACTTAAGGACAGTGGATGCTTCAGATGACTCTTGGGGTAAATTAGTAATAACACAATCCCCTAAACCATTTTGAGTAGAAGCATTCTTCAGAGAATCTTTATTTTCTTCACTGGTTTCAAAATCTGGAACAGCTCTCTGTTCAAGATTGCCAGTTTGATCTGATATATCTTCTTGCATATTAACATCTGTGTCTTCAGAATCTTCACGGTCAATAACTTGTTCACTTTCTTCAACTATTTCCATTTCCGTGTCCCCGTCATCATCTACATGAGGTAGAACCATTGGATGATTGAGGCTGAATTTCAAAAGATTTATGCTTCTTCTAGCATTCCACCCCGTTGAGTAGCCGGTGCTTGGGTCAACTTGGTTTCCAGTTGACTTCATTTGCTGTAATTCATCCTGTCAATCATTGGCCCACAAAAAGTTAGTAGCTGAAGCACATAAAACGGAAACCTTAAAGTTAAAGAAAAATGCACCTTTAGTTGGCGTATCACTTCACGCAACGTATTAACATCATTCTGCATTTTTTTGTTAACAATTGCTTTGTTCTTGATAGCCTTGGCACGCTGGGCAAATCGTAATGTACTAAATGTCTCATGCTTACAACTGAATCATAGATATCCATTCATGTTAGAAAAGTGGAAGAAATCAGAAAGAAAGCAGTTTGGGGCAAAATGGGTGGGTCCAACAGGCTGGGTAACAGGTCAAAAAGGGTAATTTTGAAGCGGGTCTAGTGGGTTCAAGTTGACATAAAACTTTTCACCTATTAGTATGTCAAATATGATTATGAAAATCATAATGTTCAAGTAATAATCTATGTAATTGTATAAAAATACTAGGATTTTTTGTGCATTAAAAATAAACCTTAGCCGACTTTTGACGGGTCAACCCATTTGTTATCTTTTTTGTTCTCTTCTTTTACCATTTTTGACCCATTACAGGGGCGGGGATATAACTCGATATAACCTATTTATAAGGAAATGGGTTGAACCTGTCACCTTCAATCGTATCATTACCTTTGAGAGGGAGAAATGGCACAAATCATAGCCAATTTTGCATTTCCACCAAGGGATTCCTGCAACAAAAATGTCAATTTAGAATCTCTGTAGGGAATGTGCCTTTGCTTTCCGGTTTGTGAGACTTCAGCTAAAATGTTTATCAAGTTTCTGCAGATCGAAAAACAAAAAGAAAAAAATTATAAATTCAATGAAATCAATATTAAAAAATACATTTTAATATGTAACCAAATGAAATGACTTACCCCAGCTGTGAAAGGGAACGGTTAATATTACCAGCTTCTTTCAAACGCTCTCCAGCTGCACCAGTTAACTTCTGTCTTTCTGACCCGGCAAGGTCAACAAGATTCATTCGACTCGTTTTAAAGCATCTCAGACCATCTACACTCTATAGAAATGAAAATCTAAGATTATGGCCATCCTTATGCAAATAAATTATTTGGGTACAATAATATATATTAGCCTATGTTATTATCACTACATGAGAAGCAAAATAACTTGAACATGTAGCCTCTATACCTAGGATCTCATTACCTTGCAACTTGACTCCACAACACATGTAAACACACTGTGTGAGCGAGAACTCTCAGAATTTACACTTGTTGATCCAGTCCTCCGATATGATAAACCCTGCAAAATTGTTAAAATCAACAAATAATATTATCCAAGAGTATACTTTCTTAAGCTCATAACAAATGGGAATATCCTACATTCCTACTCAACGAATGGTTTGATACCTTTGTTCGACTATTAGTCAAATTCTTGTTTAGAATTATCAATGATATTACCAAGAGCGTACTCTCTAAATCTCATAATAATGCAATGTCTTGCTTACAAATAACTTGAGACATTTGTCTGATTATTAATCAAACGCGTGAGTCGTGACACACCCTTGATAAAACACATGAACCTCATGGGCCAATTTAATACCTTTTTAAGGAGCTGAGTCAAGTCTTTCATGCTGCAAATAGTCTCCTCTGTCAAATTTTCAACATAAACCCCAGTTTTAGCATCCTCTCTTAGATGAAGATTTCTTTGAGATGGATTCAGCAAGTCAGTGATTTGTTCATTATAGATCTGTATATAATATGTTCTGGTATCAATATAACAGTGACAACATAAAGTTCATTTCTAGATAATTAAAGATCATGTTACCTCAAGAAAAGAACACCGACACTGATACATAAGTTGTTGGTCAACATGCTTATTTTGTTCCTACAAGAAATAAGCAAACCACAAGTAAAATTCATGAGACAATTTTACACTGACATACTTTCTTATACACAACTTGTCAAAATTTCACAACTGAGGCTATGAGAAATACGACATAAAAAAGACACCTCATTTATGCGGGAAAATAATCTTGCAAAAACACGAGGGGTCAATCCTTGATCATTACTATTTGAGGTCTCTTCTAATAATGTATTGGCTGGTCCCCATATCGTGTAGGTCTTTCCGCTCCCAGTCTAGGCAAATCAAATCAATAGTATCAAATTAACATATATAGCAACAAAACCATATAACAAATGGTGATAAAAGTGTATTTATCTACAACAAGACAAAATAATACCTGCCCATATGCAAATATTGAACTGTTAAATCCAGCAAGACAGTTTTCAACAAGAGGAGCTCCCACAACCTCAAATATATCAATCTGAAAAGACAAAATGAAGCAACAAACATTGAGAAACAATGTAAACAAATCATCAATAATATGTAACACTAAATTAAAAGCAAAAAAAGAATCTACTTGCCTGAGTTGATTTTACATCTGCTACATAATCAAAAGTAAATTGGTGCCCAACCATCGACAACGAATCACCAGAAGTCTTCTGGACTATAGTTTCCCCTTCTTCATTAGTATTCAACGGACGCATTCTCACTATAACCTAATAAAAACCATCACAGCACATCAAAACAACATGTGTAAGACCTTATGACTGAATCTTTTAGGAAAAACAATGCTACATTTTAGGAATGTAAACGTGCATTTGAACTAAAGAAATTGCAATATCAAGTTTTATTTCAGCAATAAAACCCTCACAATATTGGATATTATCAAGATCATAACGCCCTATTCATGTATAAATTCAAACCTTCAGCTAATAATCATATTAAACCTTTTCCATCAAACCCAAATAACTAACTAGGGTTCTAACTTTGAACAACTTACGTACCTTAACCCCCGAATCAGTAGATCCGCAACCAGTACCACCATTCTCCGGATGAAATTCAGCCCCAATCTTCCGTTTCAGAGGGTTCGAAGAAGGGGGTTTCGGCGGGAGCGGCGATTTCAGTTTACTCGCAACGTACGGCGAGGGCTTTGGATCTGGAAGAGCGTTTTCCGACGGAGGAGCGTTTTCTTTGCTCGATTTGTGCTTCCGATTAGACGATCGATTCTGCTTCATCGAACTAGGGTTTACTGGTGGATTATCAGAAGATTGTTCTCGCAAAATGGGGCTTCTTGATTGCATAAAATGCTTCATCTTTCAAACCCTCGGCCAGTGGATAGTGTGTGTGTGTGTGTGTGTGCGTGTGTGGTAGAGAGAAAGATGTAGCCGTTGGAAGATGATGAAGATGATTTTTGAAATTGAAGTGGGGACGAAGGAGCTTCTTCTTAACGTTGTTTGTTTCCGAAGAATATATTATATATAAAAAAAACTTAATAATAATAATCTATACTATATCTGTATACTACTAAATAAAAATAAATTCGGACACTTATCACAATTCCATATTATCTAATAACTAGTAGTTTTATCTGCGTTACGCTGCAAAACCTAACATGTTATAATATAATTTACATAAAAATATATCATAAAGTACGATATTTTTATAAATTGATTTGTTTTATCATTCAATTATTTACTAAAAACCTAAGTAATTATTATTTACTCATGTTCAATTAGATCAAGTAGAAGGGTGCATAATATAATTTATTAAAACTGATGATGCCCAACTAATATAAATTGTATTTAATTTCTTTCTGAAATCCGTATTTATTTTTTAGTGTAACTTGAATAGATTTCACTTGACATAAGTTACATTTAATTTTTTTCAAGTCCACACACTTGTTATTCAACCTGCTCTTCATTTCCTTTACATTCAACCTGCATTTATTTTCTCTACATTCATTTCTTCTTCATTTCCTTTACATTTCTTTTACATTCATTTCCTCTACATCGGAGAATCAGCCATGGTTTTCAAGAGTTGAAGCTGAAGTCGGCCTTTGTTCAAGACAATGGCGCCCCATGGCGGCGACGAGTAAGATATGTCACTTAGTACGGAGTTTGTGGTGTTGGAAGGCCAATCCGGTGGCGTCTCTCGAACCGTCTTGCTATAGTTGTGGCTCACCAGTGGTGTTTTGGCGGTGGTTTACTATTACAGTGTTGATAATTATTAGGCAAGGTTTAGTTGTATGGTATTTTTACATACGTACGTAATACATATATAATGATGTTTAATAGCAGTATTAAAATACAAACATAATTGTATTTTAAATAAGCAAAACACAAAAATAAATTTTAAAATGCAGGACCTTAAATATATTAAATTTACGGTGTATACATAACTGAAATTATGATCTAATATTCTAATGTTACGTTATGTATTAAGATGTCCTCAAAGTCTTTTTAAACTTTTTATACATACTTTGAAATTACAAACTATGTAATTGACAATCATTGTTGGTGGAGGTTGACATGGTGGCAGAGTGGTAGAAGGAAGAAGATGAAGATGAGAAGTTTGGGAAGGAGAAGAGATTGCAAGGGAGGGAAGGGGATAGGTCTCAACTGGCGTATGATACCATATTAGAGATTGAATTTGATGGTTACAAGAGGATTGGGATGAACCCATAAATAGATGTACAATATACAATAAGATCCCTAAAGAATAAGAGAAATACAAATATGAATATACAAAATATAAATATGTCATCTAACACAAAAAAAATCTTAGAAATAAACATCATTCATGGCACAATCTCTTATGATGACAGATGACAGACTTTTTTTTAATTTCTTGGATTTTAATCTATCATTTTCAATGAAGATGGGAGATTTTTTTTGAATTGCAATGGAAAGAGATATAACATTATAATGAATAACACACCACTCATCTATCTGCCACCACCACACCACCGCTACCACCCAAGCCACAACACCACCACCACCAGACCAACACCGCCAACATTAGACCACATATCCCCCACCAGGACTATCTACACGCAACCTTGCAACCGTCGCGTCCGTACTCTGTCGTGTCTCATCCCTACAAACCCACCACTATTGTTTTCGACTACGATGGTTTCCGAGCACCACCACCTACGGCCACCGCACGACTCATCTTCCCAACACCACAGACAACACCACACCTACAGCCACCCGCACGCCTCATCTTCCCAACACCAGGCTACCATCGTTAACCACCACCGATGAACACAGATACCTAGATCGGGTAGCAGCAAAAACAGGAAGAACAGGAGGCAACCAGGAAGGAGAGTCGGCGGTGGCGGTGGCGGAGAAAAGAAAGCGAATAGGAGGCTGATATGAGTTGTAAAAAAGAAGCTGATCTGAAGGAGGAAGGATGTAGAAGACGAAGCGAACGGAGAAGATGGCCTATCAAAGTAAAAAAGAGGATGGCACACGTGCAAAGAGGCATAAAAAGCCAGAGATGAGGAGACAACTATGTTGTACAAAATGCAGTGAATGCTGTAAGTTGAGCTACAGTAAAGTCACTCAGAAACCGTCTTTTATGATTAATATATATAATATATAATTTGTTTTCTCGTTTCTCTCTTCTCTTGATTATAAATATTATAATATTTACTCATCAATTAATAACTATCCATAATTAAAATTTTAAATATGTTAAATTTAAATTTTTAAATGTATAACACATAGTTTTATTCAATCTGTGTAATATACAATATTTAAGATATAACTTTTTATATCATTAACCATGTAACAGTAAATTTATTTAGCTCGTGGATTATACGAGATTGTAACCTAATAATTTAATAAACTCGTATATTACACGAGTTTAATAATTAAAATATTCATAAATATTATTAATTATAAAATAATAATTTAATATTAATTATGATTTAAATTACATATAAATGAGTACTATAAGTAATAAAATATAATATCGACTTTTACAAAAAAAATTGTTTTTCTTGTTTTTTCTTAAAAATAAATTAAACATTTTGTTTTAAAAAAATTATTTTAAAAAGTTTGATCTTCTTAAAAAATTTCTTATTTTATAAAATATATTTCTTTAGAATTAACCCTAAAAAACATCTATTTATTTAAACGAGGTAGAACCCTATTTCATTAACGCATGCGTGAAGTGTGGTCGGCTCGCGGGAGGCAGCAGTGGGGGATTTTTCACAATGGGCGAATAACGATATCTGAGCTATTAAATTAATTTGTCATCAGCTTTTTTTAATTTTCTTATTAACTATTTTAGATCTAAAATAATTAAATAATATTATTAATAACTAATGTAAACATTTAATAAGAAAGATAAGCATGAAAATTTTGATGAGAAGTAATGTAGTGATGTCATTTGTCATCCATATTTACTATTTTATCAGAGTAGAAAGATTATAATGCACGAATGATGGTTTCCGATCAAATGTAAGAGATTTGTGCTTTTTAAGCACAAGGTGCAACAAAAAATCTCTAATTTTTAAGGGTACTTCTGTCATTTTAACCATGCAAAAAATTATGGATATTCAAATTATCCATATTTCCATGTATCTAACAAATAGGAGACTAAACCGGAAAGTCGATATACATATGTTTCATGTATCTACACTGTTAAAATGTCAGGCATATACAACTGATATTTCATAAATAAAATCAAAACACGATACAAAAAGTTGATTTCATTTAAAAATAAGATACCAGAAGCAACCATATACACGTAACCTAAAACATGTGTTCATTAATTAAAACTGCACCATTGTAGTGTGAATTTAATTTAAAGTTTTAAATAGTATAAGCAA
>BJCO01363156.1:0-11943 GCA_018326465.1 Flaveria floridana
TTCATTAGTAAAATCAAATGGAACATCTTTCAATAGCAAATTACATAAAGGTTTGGTGATAACACTAAAACCTTTAATAAAACGTCTATAAAACCCCGCATGTCCCAAAAATGATCTTACGCCCTTAACATTTTTCGGTGGTGGTAATGAGGATATTACCCGAATTTTTGCCTTGTCCACCTCCATACCCCTTTCAGAAATCACATGGCCTAACACAATTCCCTCTTGCACCATGAAATGGCTTTCTCCCAACTAAGCACTAAATTTTTCTCAACACATCTTTATAAAACTTTTTGTAGTTTGTTTTAGACAAGATTCAAAACTAGTGCCAAAAATTGAGAAATCATCCATAAACACTTCAAGCGACTCGCCAACCATGTCCGAGAATATACTAATCATACATCATTGGAAAGTTGCTGGTGCATTACACAAGCCAAATGGCATTCGCCTAAAGGCAAAGGTACCATATGGACAAGTGAAAGTGGTTTTGTGTTGGTCATACGGGTGTATTGCTATTTGATTGTAACCCGAATTTCCATCTAAAAAACAATAGTATTTTTGACCCGACAATTTTTCAATTTGATCAAGAAAAGGAAGTGGGAAATGGTCCTTAGAAGTGGCGGCACTCAACTTGCGGTAGTCAATACACACCCGTCATCCGATTACGGGTCGGGTGGCTATTTGTTCACCACTTTCATCCTTGACTACTTGAATATCGGCCTTCTTACGCACCACTTGAGTAGGACTTACCCAAGCACTATTCGACATAGGATAGATAATTCCTACATCTAACCATTTAATTACCTCTTTCTTTACTACCTCCCTTAGATTTAGATTCAAGCTTCGTTGTGCTTATCTTGTGGGCTTTGCATCTTCGGTGGTGATGATCTTATGCATGACAATTGATGGACTAATTCCTTTAAGATCGGCAATCGTCCATCCAATAGCTCCTTTATTTTCTTTCAAGACTTCCAATAAAGCATGTTCTTGCGCCATCTCTATATCGAGGCAATAATGACCAGTAATGTGTCATTATCCCCTAGAAAAGCATACTTCAAGTGGCTTGGCAAGTCTTTGAGCTCCAAACTTGGTGCTTCTTCTAGTGATGGTTTGGTACCCGAGTCGATCTCCACCGGCAAACTTTCAAATTGGTGGGTCCATGGTGGTCGACCCTCCTTCAATACCATAACATCTTGTTTCTCCTCTTCAATCCTTAAGGCACAAACATGTACCTATTCAGAAAAATCACAAACACACAAATCTACTCCATTCTCCTCATACTCATGCGTATTGCATCCATCGACTATATCTGCCATAAAACACTCATCAACTCCAAAAGCATTAGAATCATTAGTAAAAAATATTCAAACACATTTTTTAGTTTCAAAATGTCATGTCGACTGTACCAAATCTACAATCAATCACAGCATGCGCGGTATTCAAAAGTGGACGACCCAAGATAACATTTTGTTGTTGTTTTGAATCCGCAGACAAGTAGTCCAATACTAAGAAGTCAACCGGGTAGTAAAATTCATCAATTTTCACAATTACATTTTGAACCATCCCCCGTGGTAGCTTATGAGACAAATCAGCCAAAACAACCGTCGTCCCCACCCTTGCCAACGGACCAAAGTCATATTGGTCATATAAGCCCCCGGGTAAAATGCTCACCCCAGCTCCAAGATCTAGCAATGCCTTTGCCATTTGAAAATTACCAACTTGAATATTTATTAATAGTGTGCCCGGATCTTGGAGCTTAGGAGGAAGCTCCCCATTCAAAACTGCACTTACTTGCCCGGTTACATTCACCCGCTCAGGCATTTGCTTCTTTTGTTGCCTTTTTTGTGTGCACAATTCTTTCAAAAATTTAGCATAAGCGGGTACTTGTTTTATTGCTTCAAGTAATGGAAGATTAATTTTTACTTGTTTAAACATGTCCCACATCTGTTCATTTTGAGGGCCCCTTGACGCAATAAAATTTTTCTTACCCGGGTAAAGTAGAGCCGATGGAAATGGGACTTGACTCGGCTCACTTTCATTTTTTTCATTTTTATTATTTTTACCCAATTCCAGTTTTTTAACATTTGACTCTTTAAAATTTGACTCTTTTGGTAAAACCGGTGAAACTTCATCTTCATCACTCTCATTACCTATGACATCCTCAACTACCCCCTCAACAAAACCCGGTAATAAATTAGCTTTGAACTCTTTACCACTTCTCAACATACTAACTTGATTAACATTAGCATTGTTACCTAATGATGAGCCATGGGACGGATTTACTTTGGTGTCGCTAGGAAGTTGACCTTTGCTCTTCTTCAATTCCGCCACATTGGTTGCCAATTGACCCATTTGAGTTGTTAATGCTTGAATGCTCTTGTCACGAACCCCATCCTTTTGTATCCGGGTTTCATCAAGTTGATCCCTCTTTTGCATGTCTTGTTGCATAGCCCTTAACATATCCATAACTTCATTCCCACTTGATGAACTTTGACCTGAACCACTTTGACCCATTGGTTGAAATTTCCCAAGGTACCCATTGTTTTTTCCACCCCTATAGTTCCATTGATTATATTATTGACGAGGTGCATAATTACCTTGAGCTTCTTGAAAATTCAGGTTTGCTTGGTTTGATACATTCCCATAACGGAAATTAGGATGATTTTGTAACCCAGGGTGATATACATTGGAATTCATGTCATAGTTTCTACCACCCCCTTGAATAGCATTCACCTCTTCCGTTTTCCTTCATTCACGCCCACTAAACAAACCTCCGCTGTATGGCCTATTTCTTGACAATTATTGCACACATTGTACAATTGATTTGTGGTTTGCACGTTACCACTCTCTACTCCATGCACTTGTGGCCTTTGAATCACATGCCTCGCCCGTCTTGAGGATTGGGCCTTCCTTTTGGAAGTTACTGCCATTTGTTCTAAAAATGCCCAATCATCTTGTTCAAAATTTGTACCAAATGTACCATCGGTGATTGACATCAAATCACGTGCATCCTCCGAACTCAAACCTTCATGAAAAGCATTCAACAATTCCCAAAGTTGGATACCATGATGGGGGCAATTCCTTAACATCATGTTGAATCTTTCGAATGCTTCATGAAGCATTTCTCCCGATTGTTGTTGAAGCTTCTCAAACCTCTCCTTGCATCATTAGTCTTTTGGGAGGTATAAAACTCATCCAAGAAAATTTGTTGCATGTCGGCCCATGTGAAAATTGATGCGGATGGTAGAGTATGAAACCATCTCTTTGCCTTATCTTCCAAAGAAAATTGAAAAAGAACCAACTTAACAGCATCTGAAGAAAATCCTTGACCCCCAATAGTTTTACAAATAGAATCATAGGTCTCCAAATGAAAGTAAGGTTCTTCCAATGCTAGTCCTTTGAACTTTAGTGAACTTTGGTAAACTTTGGAGGGCGGTTGTTCTAACTTCAAAAGTTCTTCCATCCGCATGTTGAGGAATCACTATTGGTGAAGGGTTGTTGGTGATAATCGGCTGAAAATGAGCTTCAGTTCCCTATACAACCTCCCAGTGAAGTCTTTGAGGGGCTCCTAATGGTGCTCTTGGTTGACCCATTTGCCTTTGCATAGGCCCTTGAGGTACAAATTGTTGTTGATATTGATGCATTGGTGGTTGTTGTTGAATTGGCCTTTGAAATTGAGTTTGCATGTTATGAGGACGCATTTGATTGAGCGGTGTAGGACGTTGCAATTGTGGCCCTTGTAGTCTAATGTTTTGCACTCCAACCGGTACTTTAACCGGGTCTTGAAATTGTTGCATTGGTTGACTTATTTGACCCGCTCCTGCTTGAGATCCCAAGTATCCTCCATCACCCCCATAATAATAACCTTCTTCATTATACTCATTGTACTCTCTCCATACCCATCATCATGTCTATCCCTTTGAAATCCTGAAGATTGGCCAATGGGAACAGATGAATATTGGTAACCTGATTGGGCTGGTGGTTGGTAAGTAGATGTAGTATGGATAATGGTTGAGCCTTGTGGTTGTGAAAAAGTAGAATATGATTGACCCGTTGTTAGGAAGAAATGGGAAAATGGTGGAATTATTTCAGTAGGATTAAAGGTAAGGTTAGGTTCAACTTGAGTAGGACTCGATTGTGTGGTGGTATTTGGTGAATGTTGTATAGAAGTATGCATGAAGGATGAGGTCATAGGACCCGTTGTGGGTGGTACTTTGGTTTCTTACATGATATTTCTTGGTGTAATGGGTGAAGTAGGTGAACCAAGAATTCTGTTTCTGGACCAAAACTCGGTTACGCCTCAATGTTCTTTCAATCTCCGGATCAAACAATAGTGGTGATGACTCGTGAGAACCTCTAGTACGCATACACTTGAAGTACCTGCACACTAAACACAACCAGTGTAAACCAGAAAATAACAAACAAAACTACTAAATTAACACACGTTGCGCACTACTCCCCGGCAACGGCGCCAAAATTTGACGTGCTATCGTGGTACACGTAAATTTAATCCAAATTACAACCCAAAGATAGTAGTAAAAAGGTATTGAACACAGGGAGTTTGTGGAAAATGTGTTTATTTTATAGTCTTATGAATTCACTACAATTAAACTACTATGCTAAAATTAAAGATTAGGAAATTTGATTGTTTTGATTTAAAATTAAATTGACAACTAGTTACTAATGAAGATTGGATTATTACTGCAGGTTATGAGAGCAATGATCATCCTAGGTTTTGGTTCCTTTAAACTTGTGCAAAATTCCCAACTAAAAAGAGTTACATAGACATAACTCATGTAAATACATTCGCTGTGAAAAAAAGGGAACAAAGTACTCGGATTATATCAATGCGATGTTGTTTCCCGATGATCAATCAATCAATATCCAACCTCAATCCTTCCCGTGATATCTCGATTGTTAACAACACCAAGAACTTACGATTTAGATTAGAAATTGAAACATCAATTAACACACTACAAACAAATGTTCAAACATCATAATAACAAGACAAAGATACCAAGTTATCATTCTAGAAATGAAAAGGAAAACACACAAGAGTTTAAAAGAAACCTTCACCTAAAATGATCACTAAATGTTTAGCCGGACATCACTTGGTGAATCATCATAACATCCGCAATAGAGTTCATACAAATCAAAGACAAAATCAAAGTGTTTGCAATTGTTCTCCAATGATTTCCTAAGCCAAGAATCGCCCTCAAATCGCCCAGAAATGTTTCCAATCAAAAAGTAAGTGAAAAGGCTCCCAGATACGGTTTTAATGATGTAGTTACGAAAATCACGCAGAGCTTACCGTTACTTACGGTAGCCACCGTAAGTTACGGTGGAGGTAGAATAGCTACGATAGGAAAACACTCTTTACAGTGGGAACTAAAGTGTCAGGGGCCACCGTATCTTACGGTGGCTACCGTAATATACGGTGGAGCCCTAATGTTCTTGTTTTGTTCCTTCTTTCCATCCCGTTCTGATCCGTCCAAGGCTACATTTTCTTCATTTTAAGCTCCATAATATGCCTAAAACAAAAGTAACCGTAGTCATCTAATTCAAAGCAATTACATAATCAAATATGGGAGTAACACACGTTTTAACATCATAAAGGGTTGTTCCTAGAACCACCTATCAGACCCCACTAGGGGCTGCCGCCCCCCAACCCCTACTATCCCGCGAAGGGTCGGTTATATGGTTTATCTCTCATTGTTGAAGAAATATGAATGCATAGACTAAGAGTTTATTTCTTATCATGTGTAAAGTATATGTAAAACTAAAGATGTAAGTGAAACTTATAGAAATGTTATTGGGCCCATAACGTGTACCATGATAAAGTAAAGCCTGGCAAGCAATTGATAAAGGAGTGTTGCATTTGTTGTGCCCTCATGATAGTAAAGTAAAGGCTCGAACAGGCAGGTCAGGAAGGCATGGATTGGCATGACAATAATGGCATGTTTGGGTATGACAGTAAGGCTTAAATTGGCATGTCGGTAAAGTCCTGTGCTTATCATAGGCACCGATAGTAACTGGGAATTGACGGGTAAAGAAGAGTAATAGTTAAAAATTAATCGAAAGTCTTGATGATAAAGTATTTGATAAAGAGATAATATGTGTATATCAATGTTCTGATAGGTGATGATTATTTTCAAATGTTAAAGTTAATATATCTTACAAAGAGTTATTAATGAAGTAAACCTAGAATTCACTCAGCGAAGCTGACTTTTTTTATGCATATTAGTTGACAGGTGAGCTTTAAGGCTTAAGGGATGAGAGCATAGATCTAAAGCTTCTTGGCATTTGAAGGCTGGCATCCCTGACTAAGAAGATTGTTAAGAAGATCATTAGAGACTATTTGATGTTTTAAAGACAATATTAAAGTTTTAATTTGATTATGTTGTAATGGATTGAAATTTACTTTACTTTTCCGCTGCAATATACATCTAAATGAATGTGTTAAATGTATGTTTTGCTGTGAATGACCAACTGTGAGGTTTCCTGCGATTAGGGCCTTACATCTTCATTAACCTCTTATTCCATATCCTGGTCCAAATCTGAAACATGATCACCTACACCATCGTCATTGTCATCCTCAAGATTTATGATAGGAGGAGAACTTGTATAGCCTAAATCATAAAAATAAAAACAATAAATGTTACTATTAGGAAGGTTTTAACATAACTATCATCTAATAAAAATATTTCGTAAATTACATGAAGATGATGAAGAGTTTGTAACATAAAAATAAACTGCTCACCCTCTTCCCCGTCAACCCTTTCATCATCATCTTCATTAACATCATGCTCCATATCCTGCTCCAAATCTGAAACATGATCACCTACAATATCGTCACTATCATCTTCAAGATTTATGACACAAGGAGAACTTGTATAGCCTAAATCATAAATTTACAAACAATATGTAACACCTGGAAATTTATAAAAGAAAAGAAAGAAGAGTAAAAAGAAAGAAAGTAAAATAACCCAAGTTAAGCGGTTAAAGTTATGCAAGAAGCAAACTTTTTATTATTATGTTTAAAAAGGTGGCATGGCCGCCCACTACCTTTTTCACCAACTACTTTCAACTTTTTACAGAGAGAGAGCAGAGTTCCATCAGTGATAGAGAAAAGAAGAAGAAGAATTTGCTGAAAGGTGAGTTTTTCTTGTGATTTGTAAGGTTGTAACCAAACTTTCAGCTTGGACCGAGCCTTATGTGTGTATGTGTGTTTGGTTGTGTGCTTTTGGCATCAATTAGGTGTTAGAACACCTCGTGAGCTCGAGTTTGAAAAAGTTTGGTTTAAGGCTGCAAAGGGTGAGTTCTAGGTCCCCCATTTTTCTATTCTAAACGTATTATAGTGCTAAAAACGTATGCAAATGACTTTCACAAACTCACAATTATGTTATACCATATGTATGTACTCTTGTTATATGGATGAATGTATGTTCGAGTACATATGGTTGTGTTTACTGTTATTATGCCTATTTGGGGTGTTAGTAAGTTAGTTTTGGGGCTAAGAATGTGTTAGGATGATGATTTGGGGATTGAAAATTTGTATAGTGTACACCTGATCAATTGCCTATGCGCTTAAGTTGCCCATGCGCCTAAGTTGCCCATGCGCCTAAGTTGCCCATGCGCCTAAGTTGCCCATGCGTCTAAGTTGCCCATGCGTCTAAGTATGCCCATACGCCCAACACTTAGCTCATGCGCCTAAGTATGCTCATGCGCCCAACTACCCATGCGCCCGCATAGTGTTCATGTGCCTGCATAGTGCTCATGCGCCTAAATAGTTCCCATGCACCCAAGTTTTTCCTCAGGCGCCAAAGTGTTCCCATGCGACCAAATACCCATGCGCCTGCATAGTGCCCATGCGCCCACATAGTGCTCGTGCGTGTAAAGCCTTAGAAAAATTTCTAGAATTTTAGGAAATAGAAATTTAAAGGATAAGACCTGGAATGTTTAGTTGTTATGTTTTGTTAAATGTTATGCATGTTTGTGGTTAGTTAATTATGTTCCATATTATGTATTATTACGTGACATTACGTGATGTGTTAATACTAGTATACGTAAAGTATTATCGTAAATGAAGAGAAAGATTAAAGATAATGAAAAGTGGAACATAACGAATGAATAAAAAGTCTTGCAAGCAAATGTATGGAGGTTCACAACTTATTGAGAAGTTGTTAGCTCAATTGTGTGCGGTTTAGCTAACCCATGAGGATGCACACAGGGGTCAGTCTTAGTGATTGACCAATATGTACGGAACAGGACCCTTGTCGCTTGCCCCAGTACTGGACTCAGCTTCATGCACTATGTTGGGGTTTATTCATAGACTTCAGCCTAGTACCAGCTCCATGCACAATGTTGGGGGTATAGCATATGACATTGGTCGAGATAAAGTGAAAGATAATGAATAAAAGTTCAAAATGTACATAATGAACGGATCGAACGATGAGAAATGAATATGATGACTGAACGAATATGTACAGTAATGTAAGATAGTAATAATATTACCTTGATGTATGTACGATGTATGATCATGTACGAAGTAAGGAAAATGTTTTCAATGAATGAAAGGTATTTTATTTATAAAACTAGAACTCACTCAGCAACACTGACTTTTATGCATTTTCAGTTGGCAGGTAATTCGTTGCTGAAGATGGCACGAGGGTGAAGCTACTTAGCAAATAAAGATCGGCATCCATCTTATGTAGAAATTATATTTTTGTCTTGTAATGCAATTAAATGTTCTTTTGTAACTATAACAACGATGTATTACTTGGCAAAAATGATTGTTAATGCATGAAATGGGTTTTTGTTAAATTATTCCGTTGCAATGTTTTTATCATTCTAAGAAATCTTAATGTGTTTTAAATATTATGTACAATGAATGTCCGACTGTAAGCGTCTCGGGAATGGGACCTTACATAATAAAATGTCTTTAGTAGGAACTATTTAACATAAGTATCATGTAACAAAAATAATTGCTAAAATACATGAAGATGATGAAGAATTTGTAACATAAAAACAAATTTGCGCAAACAAAAATAATCATAACCTTGAAATCCGACATCATCATCGACATCTTGAACAACCTTTCCCTTTCCTTTCGTGGTATTGACAGGTTTATCGTCAACCAATTCCATTTCAACCATTTCATCAAAATCATCATCAAATTAATTGCCTACATTAAGAATTATGTTAAACATGAATAAATTATTTAAACAGATAAATACATGTCATTGTGTACCTTCATTTACAAGAATGTCAACATCATTATTTGTTGACTCAATTTTTTGGTTTTACAACCTCAATGCAGTTTGGTCGATATACAAACATGTGGAGTAAATCTTCATTCAGGAGACGAAAGACCAACAGATCACGACAATTAAGTGGATAATCCATAAGAACTGTTGTAAACCCATCATAAAAACATAGAGGGTTTTGTGTTTAAGAAGTTTCCCCCGCCACGAATGACCAAACCTGGACGTTATAGTGATGAAGGAGCCAATTACCTTTTTCTTCAAATATTTTTCCATAAAATTTGAACTTATAAACTGTGTATTAATTAACAAAAATTAAAAAAAAATTATATATCAAAACTTTTTTCAATGCAAAGAAAATATAAAATTAATTACTAAACATAAAATTACAAACCATGAAAGGCTTTAAGGGATCCCACATGACACTGTAAAACACTGGACTACTCTGTGGTGTGTGGTCTTGGTAAATGCAAGAAATGAACCATGTTTGATGATCAATTGGATTAAAGGTTACAAAATCTCTAGATGATAGGTTATTGTAAGATATAACCCTTTCCCAACCTTGCATGAGACACATCTGATTATCTCTCAACTCAATCAGGACTTTAAAGATGGTATTATCTTCACATCTGATTAAAAGATGATCTAAAGGCTGCTGGTTGTTAAAAAATTTCTTCATACATGCAACAGGAATAGGCTATGCAAAGATAGAAAAGAAATTACTTATAAGAGTTTGGAAAGAGTACCGAAATTGTTATACAGTTAAGAGAATTAACTTACCACATATGATGGCTTCATGTATAGAGGACAACAAAGAATCCAGGAGGTAAGTCAATAGCAGGAAAACAACCATTCTGTATGGAAAAAGTAAAATCAATTTTAATATGAAAGTAAGAACTTAAAATTTGTATCAAAGCACAAATTACAATCCTAAATACCTGCAAACAACTAAACATTCAGTAAAAAAAGATTTCATAAGAATGAATTACAAACATAATCAACAGATCAACAAATAAAGAACAAATTATAAACCTCAAGAATGGTAAAACATCGAATCTACCTATTCTAATAAACATCGATTAATAGAAAGAACATCATATAACGAACAAGTTCTTAACCTAAATAGCTATGAAAAATGTCAAAACATCTAACCTGTAAACAAACAAACATTGAGTACAAAACATAACACGTCAAACATAGAGTGTAAAATGTCGATTAATCAAACATAATCAAACATCTATTAATCGAAAGACGTATTGTAACACCTGGAAATTTTCTTTGAAGCCGACGAAAGAAGAAAAGAAATAAAATTCAAAGTCGAGGGACCAAACTCACCAACGAGAGAAACTTGGATGAGTGGGAGTATAAAAGGGGGAGGGCAGCCCACACCCTCCCCATTCTTGCCAAACTCAGCCAAGGGAGAAGAGAAGAGAGAAAAAGAGGAGAAAAGCTTGGTTCGGGTGGATTCGAGCGTGGAAATCGAAGTGTAGCTGGTCAAATCGAAGCTCTACTCGACGGGATCGTTCATGTGAGTTCTAGAACCCCTCTTTTACATGTTTTTGAATGATTTTGGGGCTGGAACACATATGAAAAACTATTTTCAGGTATTTGGGTGAAAACCTGTTTATGTATGTATGTGTATGTGTATGATTCGTTTGGGGCTTGAATTCGGGCTTGGTTGTGCTTGAATGATGTCGTGGTATGCTTCCCTAAGGTTTAGAAGGGTTAATTTGAGCTCAAACGAGGTTTGGAAGGGTTGGGAGGTCGAAAGGGACGGCTGCAGTTCGGGATGAACTGCATTCTGCATCAGCTAGGGCTATGCGACCGAATGGAGGTCCATGCGACCGAATGGCATGCGACTGGGTCCATACGTACGAATGGAGTGCGACTAAGGATCATTCGCACGAAAGTAATGCGACTGAATGATATGCGGATGAATGTCGTACGACTGAATGAAATACGGATGAAGGTCGTGCGACTGAAGGTCATGCGACTGGAGTCCATACGCCCGTGAGTAGTGTGATTGAGGTTCATACGCACGACAGGTGTGCGATGAAGGCCATTCTCATGAAGGTCATGCGACTAAGGTCCATACGTCCGGATATCATGCGACTGAGGTTCATTCGCATGGGAAGTATGCGATTGGAGGCTATGTGATTGGAGGTCCATTTGTCCTCATACGCATGGAGGACCATACGACCGAATAGGTTCCATACGCCCGAATGACCATAGTATTGTCTGACTTTCGGGAAAGTGCAGACGTAGGCTCGGACCTTTGGGGTTGTTGATGATGTGACGGGTACGAACGATATAGGATGACGCATGATGATGGGTGATGCCGTATGGTCGTTGATGTGATGCGCGTGAGTTGGATGATGTTGATGTCGTGTGCTTGTGCACGTTGTATGCTATGTATGATGTATGTTGTGGGTGTGCGATGTTGCCCTGTGTGATTGATGTTGTACGTTGCTTGTATGTTCATTATTATTATGTATGTTTATCTTTCTGTGGCTTTACGTCGAATGTTAATGAATGAAATGAAAGTATTATATAACGTAAAGTGGAAGATAATGGAAAGAGGAACGAAATGAATGAATGCATGCATTAATGAATGAATGAACGAACGAAAGGCTTGCAAGCATATGTATGAGGTGAGCGACTCTGTGTCGCAACAGACTCG
>BJCO01363158.1:0-10437 GCA_018326465.1 Flaveria floridana
TTGTAGTTATCTTGTTTGACGTTGTTTTAATGAATAGATACTTGTATCTGACACTTTTTTAGATTAACAATACCTTATTATAGGTTTTGTAAAAAACTAACCTTTTGGATTGTTTGTTATTTGCTCGAGCATGTTGTTTGATTGGTTTTACCAGGAGCTCTAATGGAATAATTAGTTTTAAAAGTATTGCCAACACTTAGCTTACAATTAAACAATCAAGTTTAGTTATCAATCTCACCTGTATCTTTTGGGTTGAAGTGGTTGATTTGTATGTTTAGAATTCAATACATAAAAATCTATCTTTCTTTTCAGAACTTAAGCTTTGGATATTGGACACACAACAAGCTGTATTTGTCGATTTGTTGTGATTTCGCATGTTATTTTGTCTATTCCTTAATTAAAGCTACACCATACATGTAATCCCATTAGGTAAAATCATCATATTTAAGAAAGTTAATATCATATGAAAAATATATATCGTTTATAAAAGGGCCCAAAATTTTGTTTCGCTTCGTGCCCCCAAAATAATTGAGCCGACCCTGGTTTTACGGATATTATTTACATAGTACTTCTTTCTTGTTTAATATGATTAGTATTATGTTTGGTAAACATAAGTTGTTACATAAACGGAAGAATCAAATCTAAATAAATTAAAACTAGAGGAAAAACCGGCTATACTATATTAAAGTTGTCTCTAAGCCATCTATCACTTGTTAATTAGACTTTTAGAAGCTTTTTTTCAATCATTTTTTGAACCGGACTCCAAATTGGACTGACTTTTTAATTTATAGAAAAAATGATATTAAGTTAATTTATAACGATTGAGAAGGAGATGCTACTACGAATAGAAAACAATAATAATAACCTAATTATTAATTTCTTTAGTTGTTTAATTTAATCTCTATTTTTTTCGCCTACGTGCCATTCTTTTGAAATTTAAATTATATATTACAAATTGTGATATTTGATTTTAGTAATTATAGTATATATGTTCTATATATGAAATATTTGCACACTTTATATCCTTTTCACTAGCTGATGTAATCTTTTGTGTTAATTCTAAATAAATTAATCAAACTAATATTACTAATAGCATACTAATATAATTGGTGGAATTCACTTGTTTACTTGCTATTTTAAATTAATCAAATAAGCTCAGCGCACCCAGTTCATCATCTTTATCCATTACTCATTTCAAAACAATACCTACTTCCTCAATACATCATCGTCTCCACTAATATATAAATATAAAGTTTATATCAAATACTTATAATAAAGAGGCAAACAAACGGTTAACAAGTTACGCCGCACCCCCTTTTTGAATAGCGAAACCTAGCCTACTAAAAACAAAATATTGGTCCTTATGGGTCGAAACATTGCTATGGATGACTTGTTGAACCTGATTCAGGAAGTTCACGGCCTTCGGGGCTAGAAAACTAAAGGTATCAAAGGCCAATGGAATAAAAACATGCTGATTCTCAAGACAAGCTTTCTCATGTTTAGCGACCTTGTATGATTTCACCTTTAACGCTGCATGTCCCGCGACAAACCGTTATCCCTAAGCCCAACCAAAAAAGATACCCCGGTAAGATCCACACAAGCGTATTTCCCCATGCCCATCCGAATACAAGAACGTCAGTTGGGCGCAGAGTAGACCTCCCCTCTCGTGGATCCGTAAGAAAGTTCACGTGAGCCTCCTTTTTAGCTGAAATTCCTACCTGCTTAAGGGCATCGCAAAGGACATCTCTAACCAAATCATGCCTGTATTTAAAGCCAGACAACTCCTTGCAATGAAACACATGGTCATCAAAAGCATCCAAACAAACTTTACGGCAAACTGGACAAGACTTATCATTCGAAAACAAGGGAATCATTAACCGACACTTATGGATAGCCCCATACTCCAAAGGAGACATATGTTGCCCTAGCCTTTCAATGGGGATGACAGTCAAAAAATCCTGAGCCCGAGGAGCCCGTAAGCACGCAAACACCGCTTTTTGACGGGATGACAAATCAAACCTCACTTCCAAATTTTGAACAATCCTACCAAAAAGTGCACTCGCCAAAACATGTTGGGCTTTAGGGAGGCGGTGTCCTTTTTAGAGAACATGCTAATATCAAAATCAGGAAGAGATTTGTGCAGGCGGTCCAACGCACACCCATAATCAGAATCTAACCCGTCCAAACTACATCTCCGAAGAATGTGGTCCTTCAAACCCACTATTGTGCCCTAGAGGCCACAAAAGCATACGTTGATACATCTTCAGCGGAGCATAAACCAAGCCCCACAAAACGAGTCGGAAAGGCTGCTAGTCTCCACTGAAGATCCCCAAAAAAGACCCTCTAGAAACTACAATATCCTCTATTGCCTCCCAAAGCCCTTTTCAAACACAGACACAGCTTCCCCTACATACATAGGTTGCCACGTTCTAAGACCGAATAGTAATTTACCAACTCCCATACATGCCTGGAGCTGAAGAAGTTGCACTGAAGGTCTCGTAGGTGTGGGAGGCACCCAATTAGTTCCACAGCCCAAGACGCCCTTTTCATAGCCAAATTACTGATGAAACCCGCATCACGACTAACAACACCCCCAAGGAGTTTCATCCCTACCTCTGGTCTTCCGATCTCACAAGGAAACAAACCATCTTCCACCTTCACCCCATTTCACGATGGCCAAAAAAATTTCTGTTTTCTTGATCCTTAAACAAACCATCTTGCATCTTCCTCAATCCTTATCATCATAAACAAAATCATGTATAAACTAGAAATCAAGCTCAAGCAGTTCTAGTGCAAAATAATAATGTATTATTTCAAAAAGTTCTATTAAATAATAACATAAATAATAATAACTACGTGGTATCCATCACTCACGATGCATGTGTTATGGATCAAGCTTATAATAGTCTTTCAGTTGTGGCTGCTAATCATAAAGGGTTGTCATGCCAAAGCAACTGATGCCATTGTTGTTTACCATCACATCCTAATACTATACAATATGGTAACTAATATAATAATAAATATACATGTTTATAATATATATTTCTTTGCATTTGAAGTCATTTTTGTTAAAAAAATTCATAATTTAGACACTTTTTTGTGTTTTATTTGAATTTTATAGGTTTCGCATGAAGCTCGGTGATTTTTGTGAAGAAAGTCCGAGCTTTGAAGAGGTTCAAGAGGAAAAATGCTTATGATATGACCATATTAAAGCTGAGTATGACCATATAAGCTGTCAAATTCCAAATAGCCCATTTTTTATGCTGAATATGGTCATATCACTTTAGATATGACCATATTCGGGCAGAAAACAGATTTATAACCCTAGTACATCTCATTTCCAAAAGAACCTTTATTTATTTCAAAACCCTAGCCTCCCTCAAACCCTTAGGTGTCTTTGAGCATTTCTCAGAAGTTTTTGGAAGATTTGAAGGCCAAGATTGAAGATTTCATACTTTCAAGAAGGATCTAAAATCATCCACCTATTTCCACTCAAAATTGGTTTGAATTCTTCTATATCTACTATGAGTTCTTTCATATTCTTGAGTTTGGGTGTGTCTTTTGTTAGCCTTATGGGCTAAATTCTTATTATCACATGGATTAGATGATACTTAGCATGATTTAACAACTTATACATACTTCTTGATGTTATTTATGTTAATTTCATGATGAAACTTGATTATTCTTTAATGATTATGTGTATTTGTTCTAGTTTGATGAATGTTCAACCTTATGGGTGTTGTCAGCATGTTATGTTGAAAATCTCATGTTCTTACAAGATTTATGCATATGATTCAATCTTTTATATGCAATTTTATGACATTTGACTAGGAATGGTAAACGAATGTTAGGGGTTTAGTAAAATTGGGTAAATATGCATCCTTATGCTTATGTTTGAGAAAACCATGGTGTATGTCATGAATCTCTCTTGTTATTGGTTATGAATTGATTTTGTAATAGTGGCTTGATGTTCATGAGTTGAAGGGTAGTTATAGTTTTGTCTATCTTACGCAAGTTGAGGTGGTTTTCATGTGTTTATCGTGTTAACTTTCCAAAAATTGTGGAATTAGGTAACCCTAACGGGAGTCTAATTCATCTTTATCATTAACATAATTATATCATTAGTTCTTCATGGCATAACTTTAGGTGGCTATTGTGTGTTTATCGTTCTAGCTTTCTGAATGGTTATATGTCTAGATATCCTTGACGGGGGTTTAGGCTACTTCCATGTTTCATGTGTAGAAAATGGTCTCACGTTGATTTTATGCTAGTTGCTATATTTATGCTAAGTGGAATCAAAGTCCAAGTGGTATCTTTAATTGATTGTGTATATTCATCTTTACTTCCTTAATTCTAAAATAGTGTAAAAAGAAGTGCTTCAAATCATTGCTATTTGAATCGGACCTGTTCTAAAAAGTCAAGGTATTTTGAATTGTTTGTTGACACGGACAAGGTCAGGGAAAAGCTCTGATTTTTTTTCAATATTGAACCTTGGACGTATAATAGTTCCGAATAGAATCTTTTTAGAAAGAGGATCTTTTGTCTCATGGTAGCCTGCTCCAGTCCCCTACGAAACTTATTAGGTTATCCATACACTTCACATGTTTCTAGCAATTCACATGGTATCATTAAATAATACAAGTCTTGGTTAGGAATCTACAATGCACTAGAACGCCCTTGTCTAGTATTGACTGGCCGTTCTATTGTATCGATTGATAGATAGGGATAGTTTAGTTTAATTTGCTAATCATTTTAGTTAATTATAATACTCACAAATCCAAACTCAATTGATCGGTTAAATAGTGATGATAATTTAGTATTGGGATCCATTATGTCCACGGATCGATACTCGGTTCTTGCCTAAAACTATACTATTGTGCGATAGGTGCACTTGCCTATTGTGTGTAGTTGGTTTAAGAGTGATAATCGTTTCTTAAATTAAAAATCAAATAATCTGAAAAATCCTTATTTAAAATATATATACTTTACACACATCAGTAACAAAGCAAAGAAAGGAACACAAGTTCTAAAAACACAGTGCTCGTGTTATGGACTGTGCTTAGAAGATGCTTTCAGTGCTGCTGCTAACCGTAAACGACTTCCATGCCAAAGCAATCGATGCCATTGTTGTTTATCATAACAACCTGATACTATACTATAGATAGTAACATATCAATGAAAGGAACGGGGTCATTTCTTAGATGTACAAAACATCATCATTATCAACCTGAAATAGAAGGGTCATTGTTGTAGCTATGTTTCTTAACGACAATCGATAAAGCAATTTTTCCAACAGCATAATCAAGGAAACATGTAGCTCAACATAAGCATGATCACCAAAGTATCAAGTCATAGGGGTCTCAAATGAGTCGGACTCACTAATCAAAGAAAAAACCCAAAACAAATACACCCAACAAATATAATCCCTAAACAGAACCATGAACGAATACCAAGAGGAAGACCAAGGCAACCGTATCAGATGAGGAAATACCCATCATCGTCGACGTTATAATCATCAAACAAAAAAGTCTCAAATGAGGTAATCCTCATCGTCATCAACATAACTAATCACCCAACCATAAAGTCACACATACATCATATAAGAACATCAACTCAGAAAAACTTAAAAAAGATTACCATTAGACTAATAGCAGATCCAAAAACCCTAACATTTTAATTGGGAAAAAAATAGCAAATCAGAGAGAAGTAGAGGAGAAGGGGTGACAACGGTTGTCAAACCACTACTGCCAACACCTTGATTTGCGAGAAAACAACCATAAGCTCTACCTCAACCTTAAACAAGAGGCCAAGCAATGACTATTTCCAATGCTACCGCCACCATCACGGTGGCCAACGGCCATCACAACGGCCATATCCAGATCTACCCGAAACAGGATGTGATATGATAATAAATATACATGTTTACAATATATATATTTCTTTGCATTTTAAGTCATCTTTTATATGAAATTCATTATTTAGACACTTATTGTGTTTTATTTGAATTTTGTTATTTTCGGATGAAGCTCGGTGATTTTTATGAAGAAAACCCAAGATTTGAAGAGGTTCAAGAGAAAAAATGCTTCTGATATGACCATATTGAAGCTGAATATGGTCATATTAGCTGTCAAATCCAAAGTAGCTCATTTTTTATGCTGAATATGGTCATATCACTTCAGATATGGCCATATTCAGGCAGATGACAGGTTTATAACCCTAGTACACCTCATTTCCAATATAAATTTCATTTCTTTCAAAACCCTAGCCTCCCTCAAACCCTTAGTTGTCTTTGAGCATTTCTCAAGAGTTTTTGGAAGATTTTAAGGTCAAGATTAAAGATTTCACACTTTTAAGAAGGATCTAACATCATCCACCATTTCCACTCAAAATTGGTTTGAATTCCTCTAGATCTACTATGAGTTCTTCCATGTTCTTGAGTTTGGGTGTGTCTTTTGTAAGCTTTATGGGCTAAACTCTTATTATCACTTGGATTAGATGAAACTTAGCATGATTTAATAACTTGTACATGATTCTTGGTGATGTTTATGGTGATGCTATGATGAAGCTTAATTATTCTTCAATGATTGTGTGTGTTTGTTCTAGTTTGATGAAATGTTCAACCTTGTGGGTGTTTTAAGCATCTTATTTCAGAAAACTTCATGTTCTTACAAGACTTATGCATATAACTGCATCTTTTGTATGTAATCTTGTAACATTTAACTAGGAATGGTGAATGAAGGTTAAAGGTTTAGTAGAATTGGTTAAATGTGCATTCTTATGCTTATGTTTGAGAAAACCATGGTATATGTCATAAATCTCTCTTGTCATTGGTTATGAATTGTTTGTAATCATGGATAAAATCTATAAGTTGAAGAGTAATTGTAGTTTGTCTATTTTTCTCAAGTTGAGGTGGTTATCATGTGTTTATCGTGTTAACTTTCCAAAGATTTATGAAATTAGGTAACCCTAACGGGAGTCTAATTCATCTTTAACATTGACATAAATATATCATTAGTTCTTTATGGCATAACTTTAGGTGGTTATTTTGTGTTTTTCATTCTAGCTTTCCGAATGATTATATGTCTAGATATCCTTGACGGGGGTTTATGCTACTTCCATGTTCATGTGTAAAAATGGTCTCACCTTGAGTTTGTGCTAGTTGTTAATTCTATGCTAAATGGAATCAAAGTCCATGTGGTATCTTTAATTGATTGTGTATCTTCGTCTTTACTTTCTTAATTTACTAGTTTAATTTTCTAATCTTTTTGGTTACTTATAATACTCACAAATCCAAACTCAATTGATCAGTTAAATAGTGATTATGATTTAGCATTGGGAAGCATTATGTCCATGGATTGATACTTGGTTCTTGCCTAAAACTATATTATTATATGATAGGTGTACTTTCCTATTGTGTGTAGTTGGTTTAAGAGTAATAATCATTTCTTAAATTAAAATTAAATTGTGTGAAAAATCCTTATTTAAAATATATATACTTTACACACATCAAGTTTTTGGCGCCGTTGTTGGGGACACACTAATTTCAATAAAGTTAAAGTTGCTACTTTAACCATTTATGTATATTTTAGATTCTTTTATGTTTGTGTTTATTTTGTTTTTTTATTTTACTTCTATCTGACACCCGTGATCTTTTTGTTTGATTGTTTTTTGTAGTGACTTTCATGGATCGTGACTACGGGAGTTACTATGCAGGATACAATTTTAATCATGGTAATTACCATGAGGGTATTTGGTGCGAGCTATGTAGGGGGTGTCATTACACACCGGAGTGTTACCATTTTCAGGGTTATCCCACAGATTATTATGAAGAGCTGCATCATTACTCATAACCATTTGAGTAGTCTACCATAACGTCATTTCAAACCGAACCTCATCTATCATTATATGAGTTGCTACAACAAGGAATTAATATGTTTTCACAACCTATCAATGGTTTTAATCAAGACGAGGTTAAGAAACAAGAAAGTAATGCTATCGAACTCGCAGAACAACGTCGTCGATTAGAGGCAGTAAGTGTTGAACTTAAGACATATGTCCCACTTCTACAAGAGAGTTCATCTTACAGAACAGATCAAAGCACCAAATTAAAGCATGAGGATGAAAGTGAAGTCAACCCTGTTTTATATTTTGACGTATTACAACATGAATCAGAACTTGAGACGATAATGGATAAAGCACAAGTCCTACCTCTAGTTCAAAATGGATTCGAGTTTGATGAGCCACAATTACTTTATCCCTGTGTGTTGACCAATGACGAGCAATAAGTCAAGGAATCATAAAGGAAAGAACAATGGGAGGAGGTCATGGATGAGATGGAAGTGGTTCTCCCCAGTCTCACTGATTGGAAAACCACAAACCACACTATTCCATCTTGGGAGGACGAGTTTGGAGATGAATTGGTGAGCATATCTCTTTTTGAAGGGAAAGGAGGATGGTTTGACCCGGTTAGTGACCATGATGATTTAGAAGCACTACTTTATGGGAAGCCACCCATAGTGATCAAAGAAGAACCGTACCAAGAAGAAGATTCGCAAGTGTATGGGTTCACTAACGAACCAATGACCAAAGTGATAATCGATCCTTATATTTGCACCAAAGATAGCTAGCTCGTGATTAAGTATTATGATGACTCATCACATGAATCAAATGAACCACGAAAGAGGGAAAACTACTTCACGGACCAACGTATGATGAAAATGCGACTTCCTTGTATTAAAAATTGCAAATCAACAACATATTATTAGGATGATCGCCTCCTCCATTACATATGTTGTATCATTTTTCGTCCGGGCAAATACAAGTGTCGGTGGCACGACCGTTTGCATCGTGTTCGTGTTTAACATTGGTTTCCTTATTAATCGTTGGTGAATGCACTAAATCAAATGGGATGGATAAGTTTTCAAATATCATAATTCACCCATTTGTTAATTTGTTTCATTACTCGTCCTAGAATGTTTTGCACGTAGGGTCGAGTCAAACTAATGACTCATTAATAAACAAGCGCTTTCGGAAGGCAACCCTAGTTAAAGATCGATGTTGAAGTGTGATTCATCTTGAGAATGGATGGTTTTGGTTCGAATCTTAATGCGCGGAATCATTTAGCGATCGTTCAAGAATTTGTTGGGCATGTTTTTATGGACAGGGGAGTTTCTTGTTTCACCTTCCTCCCCCCCTCCCCACCCAATTTGTTTTTGTTGCATTACATGTTCATATATTGGTACATTGAGGGCAATGTACGTTTCAAGTGTGGGGATGTCTAGGTTTTTGTGAACTTTTATGAATCTTTTGCATATACCTCATTGCACGCGCACAATCTTGTGGTGCATTTTTATGATCCACCCACCATAAGCTTAAATAAGACACGATGTTTATTATGAAATCAGTCAATATCCAGATCGCATATTGCACGTTAAACATAATAATCATGCTGCTAATAGTTGCAGCACAGATGATGGAGATTTCTTTAGGGGAGCATCGATTGAAATGAATCAAAGTTGTAATGATATCACTACAATGATATATTAAGATTAGAGGGAGAGATTCATGTGAGAGCTAGTTTTAATTTAAGAACTCATCTTAATTTTTCTTTAAACGCCTATAATTTTTCATACATTATTATTTTTCTAAAATAATTGTACCATAAGATAAAAATTATTTTATGTTTTATCTGAATATAATATTCCTTTATTGCATGTGTGCCGCATATATGTAGTACATCAAACTACATATATGTTATACATCAAACTACATATGTGTTTATCAAATTATATGTATGTTGTATCATAAATCTATATATATATAGTATTGACGTATACTTTTTTTTTTGATGTAACAATATTTATACGCAAATTAACAACAATGATTTATGATTTAATGGTGTAGATTTCTTAAAAAATAATAATAACGTATAAATTTAAAAAGAGGGAGTTGTTAAGTGTCACATCCCGGCGGAAGCGTGAAAGATGCGGGTGGGGTGTGACTTGCTTGATCAGAGTACATTAATTATAGCGGAGCAAATACAATAAACATACACACTTAAAATCGTAACGTAGGACATGCATTTATTTATAATATTTGTGATTACATCTTTATACATAAGTTTTCAAAATTAGATGTAATTTTTCTACAACTTGGTTAACTACTGCATGCCTTCAGACACGGTGGAAGTGTGCGTCTACATACACACTATAGTCAACTATGTTGACTGTTAGTGTGACACACACTCTTCCAACAACTTCTCCCCAATATTATGAACTTCAAAGCTAAAATCAAAGGTATTAGTCCTGAAAAAACATACTCAAAATAGTCAACAAAAAGTTGGTGAGAACATAGGTTTATATCCAGATAAATATTTTATTGATGCACCAATTACAACCAAACCTGTTCACATACATAATCATACTGTCATGAAATAAT
>BJCO01363159.1:0-10767 GCA_018326465.1 Flaveria floridana
AAGATACTATTAAAAATAGTATTGAAGAGGAATATGATGTACCTTATAATCCAGAATCATTAAATAAATGGATAATTCTAAAAATTGATTATTAAGTAATTTATAAATTGTCTACTTTTGAAAAATTAGGGCTTAAACAAGTTAAAACAACTGAAGAAACATTTTCTTTATGAATAAAGATGAGATGAAAACAAATCTATTTTCAAACAGATATTTTAATAAATATACAAAAGATTATACATTATTCATATCAGACTAGTGCAAATTCCATTTAACCCTTTAACATTAGAAGGCTTACATGAAAGTTTTATAATAGTTCTTAAAGATGCTAGAAACTTAAATTGAAAAAATCTCTTCTGGGAATAATCCAATCAAGTCTGGCACATGGTCCAGTCTACTTTAATGTTTATCCATATTTATAGTGATCATTACATGGTATTAATATCTTAGATGCTTTGACTTTAGATGTAAAAAAAATGGTAGTATTTATGTCTCAGGATCGGAGGTAATGTGTGTATGTTATAGGATTTGTTATAAACCTCTGTTTACACTTAATCAAAATTGTAATATGGTAGACAAACCATTAAACAAAACTATAATGATAGAAATAAACTTCTTGTAAATCTGAACTTACTACAAGAAGAAACATTAAATGGCAAGAAATTAATTTTACAGCAAATTGGGTAATTGATAAAGCTATTCCATCACAAAAATATATTGATAATAATCCAACAACTATTATTCAATCTATAGAAGGGTTAGTACAGATACAATTTGAAAATATCAAACAAGGCATGAACCCTCTTTGACAAGTTCAAATTCTTTATATTATCATATTTCTCTAATGGATTTCATAGTTAGAAGTCCTTCTAGGGTGTCTACGTCAAAAGTTATGAAAGAATTTCCTAAAATGAAAATAGATGAATTAAGACTGAACTCTGATAATATAGTCAGAGGAATAAGACAAATTGATCCGGAGTTAACTGAGTCGGATATAAATTTTAAATGAATTATAGATTTTAAAGACAAAATAGATTTTATTTTAGGATCTCCGGCAAGAGAAGAAATCTCAAATAAGTTTCTTACCCCTAATAGGAATTATTTAGAAATTGGTTTTTTAAAAATTTTGAGAGAAAAGACAAAATATTCTTTAGAGAAGAATTTTACAAGGATTTAACTAAAAAAATGAGATTAGATCTTTTGTTCCATGGTTTATTGAAAAATATACTAAAAGTATAATTTCTGAAAAAGAAAGACAATTCAATATAATGGAAATATAACTTCAAAAACATTTCCTCCTGCAAATGGATTTAAAATTGAAAAACAGGGAGAGCAATTATCAAGCTTTCAAAAATTATTAGAAGGTGATACCTTACAAGTAACAATTACTCATATATGAATTTAATAAAACAACAAAATTATTCAAATCTATACCTAATAATATTAGGAGAACAGTTACAAGATATTTCAAAAAAGATGAATAAAATATTATCTCATTTGAAAGAAAAATTTCATAATGAATGACAATACTACGAAGAAAGTTGTGGCTACTCCTAGCATACAGTTACCTCCTAAAGTAACATATTTTATAACAAAAATCTGTAGAAAATCTAATACAATTATTAATACATGATGTCCCTAGTTCATTGTACTTAAATGTTTATGTCTTTTATTCATACCTATGTGTGGTACAAGGGTATTTTTGTAATTCACGCTTGAATGTTTATTTACTATTGAATGTTTCTTATTCTTATATCGTTTAGAATTCACGCTTGAATGAATATAATATATGGGTTTCTAGTAGTTACTCATAGTTCTGAGTTAATAACGATTCAGGAATGTGTTTGACTTAGTCTTATGGTTATTCATGCTAATGGACCATGCTTATGGACCAGTCACATGACTGAACCAGGTGATTGGCTAAGTCATACAACTGAGTGATGAGACTGTCTCAATCGCACGATTGAACCAATCGTATAGTTCAGTCTTGCGTATGAACGAATCGTATGGCTCAGACACACGACTAAGCCATGCTAATGGCTCAGCCGTACGACTGTACACTGCAACATATAAATACCACGTAATTCATGAAAAAACGAAACACTTTGAATTATTTCATACCCTAGCCTTCGAGAAAGCTCTATCACGTCCATCCAAGTTCACAGTTCGTCCCAGATCGTTTTTTATTCATTCTTAACGTTGTTCTATCCTTAGATAGATCCGGGTTTACGTTCTCACTGATTGGATCGCCAATCAAATCGGATTCCACATTATTTGATTAGGTTTCACATTGAATCAGTTAGTACTCCGTACGTACATGGTCCTAACAAGTGGTATCAGAGCTTTGGCTCTTGATTTTCATGGAGTCAATCGGTGTTTTGGTTAAAGTTAATGTTTCTTTATACAAAAATCCTTGTTTTTGATACGAAATGAGTTTTTGACTTGTGCATGATTCAAAAGTTTTGAACTTTTCAGCTAAGAACAATTTATGGTTTGTGCAAAATCGTTTTGAGTCTAAATGTGTTCAAAATCTCGAATTTTTCAAATTCAGCAGTCTCAGTCACACGACTAGCTCAATCACATGACTAAAGTTCAATTGCCCGATTCAACCATAGGACTGGACTTAGTCGCATCCCTAATCGCACGATTAAGCTGAATCGTACGATTAAATCCATTTGCACCCTCCATCCATACAGTTGAACTCATCCGCATCCCTCAATCGCACGATTGAACTCAATCATCTGATTGACCTCAATTGCACTCTCCAATCGTATGATTGAATTGTCCATTCGCATGATTGAATCAGTCGCATAAGGTTTTCAAGTTTGAGTATTTTACTTTGGATATCCTCAAGTTTTGATAACATGGACGATCAGAACACCGCGTTTACTGCTGGAAAGGACTCACGAATCCAAAACTTCTTACTGCTGGAGAATGAAATTGGAAATCACAACAAACATCCAAAACTATTGACTTCGGATGAATATCCATAATGGAAAAAACTATTTGAGATTTACCTTAGTGGTGTAGACCCGAACTTGTGGATTGCTATTGAAACTGGTTATACTACACCGGTTCGAGCAAATGGTGTTAAGCTGAATTTGAATGGGATAAATGAAGTGCAAAAGGTTACACACAATGCTGAGAAGAAAGCATATGCTTTACTGACACAGTCGATTCCAAAAGACATTTTCCATCAATTTTCAGAACGTAAACAGTCCAAGAAGCTTTGGTCAGATTTGGAAAAGCGATACGATGGTAATGCCACTTTAAAAGGGCACTGAAGGCCAAAGCACTTAAGAAGGAATTTAATAACTTCTCATCTATTGCAAATGAATGCTTGGATGACATTATAGATAGATATTATCATCTGATGTGTGAGTTGCACACACATATGGTAACTACATCAATGGAGGATAAAGTTGCAAGCTTTGCTGATGGATTGCAAGATAAATGTTCTAATCTGATACAGAATGATACTCTAGCCACTCTAGACATTAGTGATTTTATCTTGAAGCTTAGGGAGGAAGAGCTGAGGCTAAAATACAAGTCCAAGAAGGGGTCATATACAGAGAATCCATCATTGTATAATGTTGCTCCTACACCAGCTTCATCAGGAGCACCTCTTCAAACAACATTTGTATCCAGCATGTATGAAAATTCTCAGAGTGGGTCATCTGGAAGTGAAGTGTTAGGATTATCTGGAGCTTAATACAATATCACAGAAGCAAATCCAATAAAGCTAAAGACTGAAAATCTGGGAAATGTTACTGTTGAAGTAGCCAAGGAACACATGGATCTTCTTGCTTCCATTGTGCTCTCTTATGATGGATTAGTTGCTGGAAAAATTAGAAACTGTCATTTTGCTGATGAAGACTATAAACAGGTTGACGAGGCTGAATTGGAAAGAATGGACATAATGTGGGCTCTGGCTAGTGCAGTAAGAAGAGCAAAGTTTGTAAAAAAGACTGGACAACTCCTAATTGCTACTAAAGACACAACCTTTGGATTTGATAAAACAAAAATCACGTGCTTTAACTGTGGTGAAAAGGGACACTTCAAACGAGAGTGCATGAAACAAAAGAAGACTGGCAATGGTAACCTTTTCACATCAAACAACCGTCAGTACAAGGAAAAGAAAGTGAGTTCAACCAGTCAAGATTCCAAAGCTATGGTTGCTCAAGGAGATGAAGGACAGGACTGGACATTTCAGTTCATTTTTTGTCGTGAAGCAAATGTGGCATTGGTGGAAGATCTTAATAATGATTCAGCAAGTGAAGAACACAACATAGCTGATAATGCTAATTCAGACACTAAGGAAGCTATATATGTAGTAGAACACTTTGTTGAAGAAGAACTAGCTGCTGCGAGCACGAAATCTCAAACTAACGAGGAATCTCAGTTTGCTTTCATGGCTGACACCTCTGGCACATCACAGGTAGAATCCAAAGATGAACTTTTTGATAAAGATGCCTGTGTAGAATGTAATACATTTCGTGAAAGCATTGAATCAAAATTTGCTAGACTGTTAGATCACAATGATGGTTTAGTAAATGATTTAAAACTATGCACTGAAGCTAACAGGGTGTTAAAACAAAATATGAGCTGTTTTAAAGAAAAGATTGAACTATTAGGAAAGCAACTTAGGGAAACTGAGGTTGTTGCCATCAATCAAGCAAATGATATTAAGCTCTATCTAACAACAATAGAGGAAACGCAGAAAGAAAAAGCAATTCTTCAAGTTTAAATTAAGACTTTAAATCAGAAACTTCACAGTCTTGCTAGTTCCTCTCACCTTGTTAAGAACTTGGTTAAAGAAAGAAATGGAGGGAAGGGAGTGGTTATCAGGTTGTGCCACCACCACACGTTATCCTTTTAAACACAAAATGTCGACCCATAAATAATAACCCAAGATAGGATCATGTGGTGACAACACTTCTAGTCAGTGATCCGGATACCACAACCAAACCTGTGCCACCGGTTACTGGCCAAAAAGCAACTACATCTGACATAAAAGATAAGGTTGTCGTTGAAGATTGGGATGAAGAGGATGACAATGCAACTCTCAGGTTGGGTTCAAAAGTTTCTATTTCAAAACCTAAAATTTCGGAATCAACTTAGTCTAAAACTGTTCATCATCAAAATCTCAACAAAAATAAAGGAAATAGTAATCAAAATGTGAAACAAATTAAGTTTGTCAAAGAAGGTGCTAAAGTTGAGAAGAAAGAGACCAATCCTAGACCATACTCCCCACCACACAAAAGATCTCACAGTCTAGTAAAATGGAGATCCTGTTATAGATGTGGAGAACTAGGACATATATCTCCAAATTTTCCCTACTATCAGACACCAAGATGAATGGTTGAACTTTTTCAAGACAATAAACCAAGGTTTACTAAAACAAGATCAAATACCCCTTCAAAACATCACAGGCAACATAGACAAGCCATTGCCAAAGCTGTGATGACTGAGGTAAACCAAGTTGATGAAAGCAAACCACTGGTTCAAACAATCAACCAATCGTCTGTTTATCACAAATAGTCCATACACAAGACTAGTTTGTGGAAAGCCAAATCATCAGTTGTGTCTGAGAGTGAGGATAAGATGAAGAATGTTGTCTCTCTAACTTTACAAGGACAGTGGGTAGAGTTTTTTATGTGTGATGCCTCTGGGAAACCCAAGCCTGTAAAGGCTTGGGTCCCAGTCCTAAACTAATAATTTTTGTTTTTGTGCAGGTTGTCTGCTACAGTGCTCTCACTAACACCTGGATTATTGATAGTGAGGCATCCACCCACACGACCGGGAATTTGTCTCTCCTTTTCAATGTCAAGCAAATCAAAGGGGGACATGTATCTTTTGCTGGAAATAAAGGAGCCTACATAACAGCTCAAGGTGAAGTAGGAAATAGGAAGGTGAATTTTGATAAAGTAAATTATGTTCAACAACCGGAGAACAATTTACTTTCAGTTTCTCAAATCTACGATAAGGGATTTAAAGTGATGTTCGATGATAAGAAATGCTACATTCTGAAGAAGGAATATGTTATCCTTGAGAAGCTAATCTTAATGTCTTGGACATGTCAAGAGCTTCTACAACTGAGTGAGCTGCACAGTGTTTTTTGTCAAAAGCCACAGAGAAAGAATCCATCTCTTGGCATAGGAGAATGAGACATATTAATCCATAGAAGATGAATCATTTGGTTCAAAATAATCTGGTTGAAGGAGTTACAGTTAAAAATTTTCAGCTTCCTGATTTCTGCATATCATGCAAGAAAAAGAAACAGACCAAGAAATCTTACAAATCAAAGAAAGTTCATTTAATTGATATACCACTGGAGCTCCTGCACATGGACCTATTTGGCCCTGTCACTACTAAAAGCAAAGCTGGGGACTAGTTACTGTTTTGTGATCATAGATGATTATTCAAGATTTTCATGGGTAATGTTTCATCAGTCAAAATCAGAGACATTTGAGACATTCAAGGTATCAGTCACTACACTAGACTCTTTCTATAAGTTGAAAGTGAGGAAGATTCATTCAGATAATAGCCTAGAATTCAAGAATCAATGGATGGATGCCTTTTGTAGAGAGAAGGGGATTGTACATCAATTCTCTTCTGCTTATACTCCACAGATGAACGGAATTGCTGAATGTAAAAATAAAAGCTTGATTGAAACTGCGAGGACTATGTTGGCAGATTTGAATCTGCCTGTTCAATTCTGGAATAAAGCGGTTACGAATGCATGCTACACTTTCAATTGAGTTCTTGTAGGCAAGCGTCATGGAAAAACCTGCTATGAGTTGCTTCAAAAACATAAACCGAATATGGAGTATCTCGAACCATTTGGAGCTCCTTGCCATGTTGCTGAAGAAAACTCAGACTGGAAATTTTAATAAAAAAGCTGATGAGGGAATCTTTCTTGGATACAATATACCTAACAAACGGGTGTACAACAACTCGACAGGTCAAGTTGAAGTGTCGTGCAATGTAAATGTTCAACGATACACCAACCCCCTTGCTGGGAAAGGTCCATCGTCATTCTTTGATTATGATGGATTTTTCAAATCATTCAATCTTCCTCGTAAATATTCTGACGATGAGATAGCTGTTCAAATGTTGTATGACATTCTGAACACTCCAAATCTAGACTCCAGCACTACAGCTCCAATTAATGGTACTTCTGTGTCTTCAGGGACAGATCTAGAAGTAAGTGATCACTCCTCAAACAATGAGAAAGTTGTAAATGAAAATACAAGCAATGAGGAGCACGTCAGCCCGGGTGAAAGTACAACATTAGTTGAAAATGATTCGGCTGAATGCTCTGGGGCAAGTCAACAAACAGTCACAGATGATGACCAGTGATCACAAATTTGGAAAATGAAGTGATTGTTCTCACAACTCCTGTGACAAGGATCATTGTAAATCATCCCCAGGAAAACATCATTGGGGATCTTTTCTCTGGGGTATAGACAAGAAATCAACTATACACTACTGACTACGCAATTGTGATGGAAAAGGGATATGTGCATGATGGGGCATACAAATGTTTTGTTTCACAAGTTGAGCCCAGGTATGTAGTATGCCTTGAAAGATGAGGCATGGGTTAATGTGATGCAAGAAGAACTTCTATAGTTTAAGAAGCTAGGGTTTTGGACACAATTGTGGACAGGCCGAAGGGTGCCAAGGTTATTGGAATGAAATGGGTTCTTCACTGCAAGAAAGATGCCCAAGGAGTCATTATCATAAACAAAGCACGAGTAGTGGTTCAAGGATTCAGACAAGTCGAAGCTATGGACTATAATGAAGTTTTTTCACTAGTGGCTAGGATGGAAGCAATCAGGTTCTTCCTAGCTTATGCATCCTAAATGAAGATCAAGGTTTATCAATTGGATGTGAAAAGTGTATTTCAACATGGTGATATCCGTGAGACTGTATACGTCAGTCAACCAGAAGGATTCGATGATCCTTATCATTAGGACATGATCTATAAACTAGACAAGGCTTTGTATGGGCTGCATCAAGCTCCTCGAGTCTGGTATAAGAAAATATCCACACATCTGCTGAACCATGGCTTTCTTAGGGTAGTAATTGACTACACGTTGTTCATAAAAGAAAAGGATGGTGATTTACTGATGGTTCAGATATACATGGATGGCATAATCTTCGGTTCCAAAAACACAGATTTATGTAAAGAATTTGAAGCTATGATGAAAGCTGAATTTGAAATGAGTTCCATGGGAGAAATGAAGTTCTTTTTGGGATTACAGGCGGATCAGACACCTCCCGGCATCTATCTGGATCAGACTAAGTATATTGGCGCATTTGTTGCTAAGCATTCACATTAACTAATACGGATGTACAATTCCTTGTCAGCATTTCTTTGGCTGTCCGCATTTGTTAATGCGAAAGAACAAACACTTGTCAGCATCTGTTCTTTGGTCATCCGCATATACAAATGCGGATAGCTGACACTTGGTCTTCTTTTGTTGATGCAGATTCTTTATCCGTATTGGTTCTTGGACTTGGGGAGATTTCCAGCAGAACAACTATCATCGAATACTTGAATTGGCATGTATGATCCTTTCAGGGTCCAACAATACTCCCCCTAAGGATTATACAGCCTAGGAACTTCAAGTTTTTGACGGTGAATGAGGTTGTGATGATTCTGCTAGGTCTTGAGCAGTAGGAGGAGTTGATGCTGGAACTGGGCCTATGTATGAAGGATCCAAGATGGATTTGATCATATTGGAGAAGTGTCTTGCATCAGTCAACTTTTCTCCGCTCAATACATGGATCTTCATTTGGCTCATAGTGTGAATGGCTTCAATGGGCAGCTTTTTCAATGCGATAGGCTCCCAGAAGAACACAGTTGATAGCCCATCTCTATGAATCAGTAGAGATCCATCCACATCTACCTCTAGCTTCACAATATTCCCAAATTGCAAGGGAGTCTTCTTTTCCTCCTCTTCTCTCTCTTGTTTATGATTCTATGATAGGCCATCTTCAGGAGTTTGATACACTTGAGAAAGAAGTGCATATCAGCTTCTCCAAGCTTGTTGCTGATATCTCTGAAGTGACTTGTGTAAATGTAGTGGATATAGAATTCGTCAAGCAATCTTACCTCATATCCACTAAATAATCTGATTTTTGCCCCTTCTTTTCCTCCCCATCTTCTTTCAATCACTAACTCATATGTCTTTTAATCACAATAGACATTTGAGATTAGTGTGGAGGAATGACTTCCAGCTATCATCTTTCTCTTTAATGATTCAAGTGGCTTCACCTTGAGCTCAGGGAACACCACATCTTCAGCTGGTTTTGTCTTTTTCTTCTCAAGAGGGTTAACAAAATATCTATCTTTCCTCATACAGATAGCCTTGAGAGATTTGAAGTTGTCTATTCTTTTAAACATCCTAAGAATATCTTTAAACTCATAACCCCTGAACATAGCCTTATGATTAATTAGTTCTAGATTGGCTAGTTTTTTAGATCATGGATCTCCAAGGAGTTCACCAGAGCAGAATACTCTGTGAAGAATTAGACTAACCCTGAGATCCTTTTAACCATAAACATGTTCCAGTCACTGTCATACTTCTAGGCAATTATCTTCAGATCAGTCTTGGCATGGGGAGTAGACACACCTCAGATCATCTCTGCAGTGGTGGGCCTTCATGAAGCTCTAACTGCGAAGGTTCAGCAAACCACTCAAGATATCTATGCAAAATATGTGTCAAAGAGTCATGATCTCTATGGGTGAGTTGCATGTCTTGTGCTAAAACTCTGGATTTAGGATTTTTTCTGGATATTTCTTCTTCCAGTTTCTTCAGCCTTACTTCTTCTCATTGATCATCCTAAGGATAGTAGCCCTTAGAGAATTTGTCTTCATATTGTGTAGTTTTCTCTTAGTGAATCCCTGATCAGACAGATAGTCCTTCATTTCCCTATCAGTCATACTTTAGGGATCAGGATACAGTGGTTGAGGGTTGCAGTCTGCTTGGCTTTTAAAGAAAATTTTACCACTGGAGCATTGGGTGAATGAGTCTTTTCATACTCAATCTGATGTGTAGGGTCCAGCAATTTGTTTATCTTTTCTTCTTCTGCTATCATCCACTCATAAGTCAACCCAAATACCTCATCAGGATCATATCCGTGGTCAATAAAAAATATGGCCTTCACCATTAGATAATATGATTTAGTTTTCTCTACCATCTCATGTACTGATGGCTCCTCCTTTACAGGGCTTTCCCTAGCTATTGGTTCATCAACCACATAGCCACCCTCTGTCTCTCCTTCTTCTAGATTAATGAATTCAGCCTTCTTTTTCAATTGGGCTTCAGCTTTTTCATGTTCTTCCAAGAATTCAGCAATGGCTACAAGGCTACGGGGATCATCTTTTTTCTTTTTCTTGACAGGTTCTTCTTCTTCTATTGGTCTTTTGCCCTTGACCTTTTCAGATAAACATTTCCTCTTTCTGGAGTATGTTTACACTCTTGGACCATATGAGGTTTCAGCTTTTTCTGCTTCTTTGGACAATTTCTCAGTCTCTATCTTTTCTGTTTCATCAGCTGTAGCAACTGCTGATTCTTCTTTTTGTTGTTGTTCTTCATATAATTTTCTTATCAGCTCTTTTTGTTCATCAAATAATGATACAACAGGCATAATTTATAGACTCATTTCCTTCTCAATTGGGATAGGATATTGAGGAATGACTACTATTGGTTCAGTAACCTTCCTCTGATTAACAATGAAATCCTAAAACTCATAATC
>BJCO01363162.1:0-14014 GCA_018326465.1 Flaveria floridana
AAACTACTGAAAGAAGACTATCACAACTACTGAAGAATACTTCTTCAGCTGTTGTGACAACTACTGAAAACTGTCTTCAGACTTTGTCTTCAGACTTTGTCTTCAGTTGATATCTTCAGCTGTTGTCTTCAGCTGTTGTCTTCAGCTGTTATCTTCAGCTGTTGTCTTCAGCTATTGTCTTCAGCTATTGACTTCAGTTGTTGTCTTCAGCTGTTACCTTCAGCTGTTGTCTTCAGCTGTTGACTTCAGTTGTTGTCTTCAGCTGTTAACTTTAGTTGTTGTCTTCATCTGTTAACTTCAGTTGTTGTCTTCAGCTGTTACCTTCAGCTGTTGTCATCAGCTGTTGACTTCTTTAGTTGTTATGATCAGTAGATAGTTACAAGTGTGTTTTGGCTGCATCAGACTTCTAGGAATTCTTACAGATTTACTGTGTAACGTAAATCTTTGGGCCCCACTCTGTAAAAAGGGAAAGATTTTCTTAATGATGTTAGAATATTTAAATGACTTATCCTTACCTCCTATGTCAAATCATAACCCAAACTGTCCTATTACCTTATCCATCCATTATTTTACCCCGTTTAAATACTTCCTACTTGTTTCCTTAATCTTTTTACCCATTTACAAGCCATAAGTGTTCTTCATCTTCACTCTCACTCTCACTATCTTAATTTACCTTACCTTCCTTAAACTTTTTTCCACAATGGCTCTAAACGCTGAGCACAACCAAGTCACACTCCTTGACCTTCAAAGGATGCCGACTTCTCAGAAATCATCTAGTTTGTGATCAAGTCCACCCACTACACAGCCCTCACTGTTAACCCCATTGTTTACTCCAACCATATGGCTAAATTTTAGGCAAATGGTCATATTGACACTCTGAATGGAGTTAGGGTAATCTGGTCAAGGATCTGTGGCCAAGAGTTGGTCATATCTGAACAGATCGTCCGAGAGCACTTAGAGCTTCATGATGAGGGATCTCCTACTGAATTTTGCAAAACTGATTTGGAGGACACATATGCTCAAATGTTATATGGTGGAGAGGTAAGCAGGTCCACAGTCTACAAATTCAACTTCTCCTACAACTGGAAGTTCCTTTTTCACATTGTTATACATTGTCTATCAAACAAATCAAGGGGATAGGACTAGGTTCTTTATGATTTAGGATGCCTAGTTCATGGATTGGTAAAAGGCCTCTTGTTCAACTATTCAAGATTTATGCTGAACAATCTCATATGGAACCTTCAAAGGGAGACATTCTACACGTATCCCAGGTTTATTCAACATATAATCAACTTTGAGCTGGATCAAGATAAGTTTGTCTGTGCAGCTACTCTTCCTATCCCTCACATGAGGCTGAGCATCTTCAAGACTTTGAAGAGGGGGTCCACCAACTTCACCGGAAGACATACTACACTTCTTCTAGGTATGATTGAGTCAATGGCTCCTGGTGACATCCCTATACACCCCATAGGTGATGAACCCACACCAGGAATAACCACTTCAATGTCAATTCTTCCTTCCCATTCCATCAAATATGCATATCAGAGACGCTCCAAGCGAACCCTTGTTTAATCTTCTCTGATTAAAAAAGCCCCCCTGTTTAATCCAAAAAGACAAGAGTGGAAGCATGGGCCCCCACTCAGTCTGAGGTCCAACCATCCTTCTTACTTGACCACAATATGGGAATTGAGTCTCCTTAGTCTCAATCCCATGAGTCCCAAACTCAAACTGAAAGCCCTTAGCATGAGTCACTATACTCCCCTGAGTAACCAAAAAGGGACAGTCAAATCATAGGCTCTATGCCTCTAGATATTAATCAAGGTCCCAGGTCATTAGGCATAATCTCCATATCCTTTACCGACCTACTTACGGTACTGATAAAGATATCATATTCCTCCAAGGCCATGATGTTGATCTATAACACCCATCTAAAAATCAACTGAGCTTAGAAACCTCTGACCTCTAGCACCCATCAGAAAAGCCAAACTGAGGTGAGTCCCAGTGATATTGAGGGGACTTATGTAGATTCAACTACCACTACTGAGCATGTCTCATTAGACTCTTAGGACAGTGGTAACATCTCTAAGACTGAATCTACGGCAACTCTTTCTGTTGATGACTCTGAAGGATACATCACTTCCCAGAGGAAACTAGGGTGCCAAGAAACCACATCTGGTGGAGAAGATGAACATACACGGTATGCTATCTCATCTCCACGTGATTCTTCTAAAGAAGATGAGGGAAGTATGTAACTCATCATAAGAGACCTACGTTCTAAAATCTCAAACCTTGAATCAAAGGTTAAGACTTTAGAGGATAGGTCTGCCACTCAGCAACTTGAGATTGAATATCTTAAGGCTCAACTCGTTGAGACACACATTGAGAGATCTATTAGGCATGTACCAGTTTAAGTCTCTCCGACTTCTTCCTCTAGCTCATCAAGCTCTCAAGATGATGCTACCAAAAAGGGGGAGAATGTTCAGAGTGAAATACATGTGGAGCAAATCTTGGTTCTTTCAACACTCTCTTCAAGATACCCTTATCATCAAGCAACTGTTTTCCCCAAGCCACCTCATATCATTCTTCATGTGGACCCTAAAGATGCTCATGGATCTTAATAGATTCTTTGCTACTTGATATTTGGTATTCAAGATGGTGCAGGGACATCCAAATGATCTGAGAAAACCAATGAAAGGTCTTCTTTTGTGCCACAGTTCATAAGGAGTCTTACAATGAGTCTTGACTACTAAAACTATATTCTGCACATAGCAGGCAGTGTTAACTACCTCTGCCTAGAAGGTGATGGGCAATTTAGAGTCAGACAACATGGTTCTAAAAGCTTCAATAAGTGTCCTGTTTCTCCTCTCAGCAACACCGTTTTGCTGAGGAGTCCTGGGAGCACTGCGTTGTCTTGTAATACCTTTTTAATCATAAAATGTATTAAAGATTTTGTTCTTGAATTCAATTCCTTGATCACATCTTATGATTTTGACCTTGTGATCACTTCGATTCTTAATTTTTATAATGAAGTTCTTTAAGCTCTCAGGAGTTTCATCCTTAGTTCTAAGGAAGAAAACCCAAGTGATCTTGTGAAATCATCTGTGATCATTAAACAATAAGAGGTCCTTCCTACACTCATTACACTGGTGGGGCCAAAGAAATCCATATATAATAAGTGTAGGGGAGTAGTGATAGTGTTCTTTTCCTTTGGCCTGTGAGACACCAAGTGTTGTTTCCTATTCAGGCATGCAATACAGTGATCATCACATGTAAACTCCTTCTTTGGCATTCCAGTTACCAAATTATTCTTAATTAATTTGTTCATGTTCTTAAAGTTTATATGACACATTTTTTATGCCAAAAGGAAAGACTTATCACTATTAATAGCCTTAGATAGAAAGCAAGAAACCTCTCCTGATGGGGGTGTTTCGTATAAATCCATCTTGTACATGTTCCGTTTTCGGGGTGCTCTAAGCAAGATATGCTCTTGAGGAATGACCACCCCGGGCTTGAGAACAATGCACTCATGCTCAGTAAAGACCATGTTATGTCTTTGGTCATATAATTAGGATACACTCAGTAAATTGTACCCAAACTCCTTAACAAAGTTTACCTTCTCAATGCTAAGCTTACCATTTGTTACCCTGACCCTTGTAGTAATGTAACATCCAGCATCTCCTCCAAAAGCAACTAGCATGTGCCTGGAACAGTCATTATCAATAATCCATACACTCTTCTTGGTCCTCAGCTGCTCCTACACAATAAAGGAGAGTTAGTTACATTTGGAAACCTAGGCCTTAGTGGTCTTCGGCTCTTCAATATGAACTGAAGGCAATTACAATAGTAATTGATCCTATTCTGAGACTTTAGGGATCATTTGCTATTGTTGATGAAGAATTCTCAGTCACATGGTCTTCCTTTATCTTCCACACCATCTTTGGAAGATTAGACTTGACGCTCAAAGCTTCGAAAGTTTTTACAACTTTGGAAGTTTTAAAGACTGACCCTTCTAAAGATCTCGCTTTCAATGCAGCAAGCTTAAGCGCTTCGGAAGCATTCCTTTCTTTTGAGACCAAATTTTCTTCCGAAGGCAATTTTTCACTTGTCTTCATTTTTATTTTGGAGCTTTCGAAAGAAACACAGATTTCTTCTGAAGCTTTCTTGTTCTTGTTGCTCTCAGATTTCTTCTTCTTTGTTATGTTGGCAGTACTTATTGGATTGTAGATGCAATCCTTAGCTAGATGAGAAGTACTGTCACACATAATGCAGTCAATTTGCTTTCTTTTAAGGCTCTTCTTGTAAATGAAAGACTGAGTTTGATCACTTTCCCTCTCCATCCTCATCCTTTCAGATGCTGTAGCAGGCTTCCTAGGGTGAAGCTTCCCTTTGGAGGTGGATGGTTCATGCTGTGTAGAAGTGTTACACAGCTGATCAGCCTTTATTCCTTCATAGGGATGAATTTGACATAAACTTGAACTCTTGGTACTAGAGTTCAAAATTGTATCCTCAGTCTTTACCACTTCAAAACCTGTAGAGATAAAAACTTGTTTCTGCTTGGAGTTGAAAGTGTCCTTGTTCTCTTGAGCTCTCTTTGATCATCTCTTGACTGCTCGAATCAAGTTCTTTCTCTTGGACTTTGTCATCTCTGACTGCTTTCTCTCCCCAGGAGATTAGTGACCCGTATTATGATGATCTTCTTTACTCTTCCCAAATTTATCCTTCACTATCTCCTCTTCATCCTATTCATCACTTGGATCTATGGATGGAAGCTCATCTTGACTAGTTCCACACCTGGGAGATCTTACAGACAATAAAGTGTGTGTAGGAGCTATCTCACTAGATCTAAGTTCCTGTTTGTTTTGATAACATACTTTGGAATACAGGGATGAGGATATCATGCTCTTGAAGATCTCTTCTTCAAGAACATGTTTCTCTGCCTTGGCTTTGCTGATCACTAGCTCAGTCTGGCACTCAGTTAACTTAGTAGTGAGATCTTTTATTTGAGTCTTGTAGTTGGTGTGCTCATGTTCAAGAGTTAAAATAGTTTTCTTTATGTCATCTATTTTTAACTTATACTCATTTTTAGCTCTTTTGAAATCATATTTTAAAATGTTCAAGGACTCAGGATCAGATCTCATTTCTAAGTTATAGGACCTATATCTGTTTACTTTAGCAATGCACTCAGAGGTACAAAGATTTTCCAATAACTTGGTTTTATCAAGATCTGCCATCAGTGCTTGGTTGGGAGACACATCTTCTACCTGGAAGCTCCAATCAAAGCCTCCTTCTTCCATAGCAACTACAGCTTGTTGCTTGGGCTTCTAAGTCCGTAGAGCTCCTTCAGTGTAGTTTGGCTTGGGTTGTGCTTGGCCACCATTTGTCCCGGAAGCCTTGCACTCCCTGGAAAAGTGTCCCATCTGGCTACAGTTGTAACACTTCTCGTTGCTCTTGTCCAGCCCAAACTTTCCACTAGATACATTGCTAGGAAACTTTCTCCCTCTCCTCTTGTAGAACTTATTGGCTCTATAAGTAAGAAGAGTCATTTATTGAACTATCTCCATATACACCAGATCATCCGGATGGATACAGTCCAAGCCTTCAAGGGTGAAGAGAAAGTTTCTTATACTTTCATCATGAGACACAAAGGCTTGTGATGAGCTTGTCTCTTGGAATGGGCTTCCTTGGATATAGCTCTCCCTTGGTGTCTCTGGGAAGGTGTGAAAGGGCCCTTTGGTGAGTTGTCAGTGTAAGAGATGAAGTGATGTTGTGTTCTCTACAATCACTTTTAACCACATGTTGGGAAGAACTCTATTGATTGCTAGAGTTGCCAGATGGATTTTGCATATTCATCTTCATCTGGTAACCATTGAGTATGCCATACAACTCAGTGAGAGTGAGGGTCTTAAGATTTTCAGTCCTCTTAATGACCACATAATAGTGTGTCCATTGTCTAGGAAGAGAGGACATGAATTTTCTCACAATATCCTTGTTCTCCAGTTTCACTCCAACATCGACCAGAGTGTCCACAATCTCAACATATCTGAAGTATTGTTGAGTCATGGTTTCACCCCCTTTGAATATGAAGTTCTCAAAATGTTGCTTCAGAATGTCTTTCTTGTTTTCTTTGGCTTCAGTAGACCCTTCATACATTAGCTTTAGTGCATCCCAGAGCTGCATAGCAGTTTTGAACTTCTTGAAGCCTCTTTAGATGGCATTTGGAAGAGTAGTTGGGAGGACAGTCATGGTTTCTGATCTACATATATTTTTTTCTATCTTTTTCTAAGTAGTCAGCCACCTCCTTCGGGATCATGCCACCTCCAACAGCAGCTGAGGAGGAGCATGTAATGTAAGGTCATGTGGTAATAGACTCCCATATCATGTTGTCTTGTGACTTAATTAAGCCTTCCATTCTTAAACACCAAGTATCAAAATCATCAGGAGTGATCAGTGGGGACTTTACCATGGTACCGGTTTCCATATCAGAATTTGATGCCGCCATTTGAGATGTTAAGTGTTGTGTGAGAACTGAGGAGATTTAAGATGGTGAAATCTTACAATCAAGAGCCTGGAATGCTCTGATACCAATTGCAGGACCGGTTAATGGATGGTCAATACAATCAGTCTCATAATGAGAAGAGTGTTAGAAGACTTAACAATTCAAATAGGGAACCTGGTTTAACAACAAGATACAAAGAACACAAGTAACAATGAGACAGAACTCAAGAAAAACAATATATAGTTTTCAAAGATGTTGTATATTAACCTCAAGTTCTCTTAAAAGAGTTACAATGCATAAGTTATAAGTTACAAGACCCTGAGATACTTTATACTACATCCTACAACCTGCTATACTTGGAAAGCGAGTTGGAATATTGAAAGACAACAATGTAATAGCTCACATCCTAATATAGTACAAAAAGAATAAAAGTACATAAAGTAGAAAGTTACAGACAAAGACCTCAATGCTCAGTTTCAAAAAGCATGGACCATTTCACCAACTCATTCAAGTTGGTAAGTCTTCAGAGTTGCAGCGGAAAGTTGGCCAGCTTTATGCAAAACTACATCAGAAAAAAAGCATGTTCTTCTAAGTCTAGGAAGAAATCAGTCTTCACTTCCTTTAACTCCTAAGAATACTTTGTCTTTGAAGCTACGAAGACTTCATCTTTGGCTTTGGAGGATTTGATCTTTGGCTTCGAAAGACTTTATACTTAGATTATTTCTCGTGCAGAGTATAAAGCTTCCGGAGCAACTTTGGATTCAGAAGATTTTATACTTGAAATAATTCTTGTTCTAAGTATAAAACTTTCGGAGCATCTTCTACTTGCTACTGAGTGCATGCATGCATGAAGTCTTTGATTGCTTTGTTGCATCAGCATTTATATAAACCTTACATTTTTTCATAACAATTTATTAAAACCCCAAATCCCTATTAAAACGATAATTCATCCTTAGTCTTTAAATCACTATTATTCTAACAAAAAGACACCAAGCCTTAGGTTTAACCGTGATGAACTTTTGATGTCAAGTCTAGCATTCTATCATTTTCAAATTGATTATAATTATGAAGTGAGTATTCATAGCCTTTTTTATGTGTTTTATATTTTGGGGAAATCATATGACTCAATATTCAATTATTGATATTCATTGTTATTCTATTTTATTCTAAATTTAATTCAAGACATGCTATGTTATTACTTGCAATTATGTGTTCATAGTTAGATAAACTTGATGAGGACACAATCCTTAATTCATGCAACCACGGTAATAATGGTAGATCTATTGGTTTGACAAACCCACCCATTTGTTTAGCCATATGCTGATTGGAACCGCAATCATTCATTGTATAAGGCTACATCTGCTGATCGAGTAAATTCAGTCATTAGGTTTGATTGTGTTGATTTGTCATTTATATTACACTATTACATTATAAGTCTTGACATTGGCATGTGAATTGAATTGTTTTAAATCAATGTAATCAATCTATATACGTATTCAAACCTTTATTTGCTCACCGGCTAATTCGTTACTTTTCACATGCTTTCAGAATGCAGATTAGGGGACTTTTATATGCACATTTAGGGCTTGAACTTAGTTAGAAATTAAAGACGATATCATTATGTTTAGAGTTTTTATTTGACTGTAATGCATTGTTTAGTATTATTCAATGAAAACGACATTTTATTATTTCAACGCAATTACTACCATGTGCTATGAGCAATCGATTCACAACCGTTTGTCCCAATGATTCCGCCGTCGCTCGGAGTGTGACATTGTTTTCCCTCCTCTCTCTCTTTTAATAAAAAAATCAATCAATCGAATTTTTTTTACTAAAATATTTTAAAACAAAGATATTTTAAATATATAGTTTATTGAGTTTTAAAAATTCATTTTTTTAGTTTTTTAAATGTAATAATTACCAATCATCTTACTTGAATGATTTAATACTTTTTGTTTTTAACACTTAATTTATTTATATTTTTACTAAAAGTGTTACGACCCGGGTTGACCCATTCCCTGGGCACAATCGCTTACTATATGGATGTCTCAAATAAAAGCGACTAAATATACTAAATTACATGTCTGTAAGAAATTGCTCAAACATATGCATAAAACCTTAGTCGCAATGGTCAAATATCCATCCATAATCTAATAATACTTGACGAACCGTTCTTACATGTTATAAATTTAATAATAGCGGCTAAATAATATTGCTAGTTAATTTAACAGAATAATGTTTTATTTATTTAACAAGAAAATATGATAGTATGATTTCTTTTATAGTATTAGAAAATAAGTTAATAATATGCACAAGTATATTTTTAAGAGCAAGGATATAACAAATTATGACTATTATGTTATCAAATCTTTAAATACACCAAGTCCTGTTATTCTAATTTATTTGTTTTAATATTTTGTTATTTATTTTTTCTAATAAGACACTCTTTTCTTTTTTTTTTCTGAGATTGTTAAAGCTATCTCTTTTAATTTTCGATATTATTGTTTTATTAATGGTCCCAATCTACTCCTATACTTACTCCAATCTACTTCACATATCTTAAGTTAATCATTAAACCACCACCTCATCAATAAAGGAAAAATATCTTTACCACTACGTTATGTAAGTAGTTATTAAACTTTTATACGCAATTTCAGTTTTTTTTTTTTTGAAAAATGCACTTCATAAAACCACCAAAGACGACTACTATCTCCAAGCCAGAGAAAGCAGCCAAAAACCAAAGAAATCCAAACAATACAAACACTTTACGTTACATCAAAAGAGCACCAACGTAACCAATCCACTATCCCTCCCTTAAACCTATGCTTGTACCAGAGGAACCCCCAAGACTTGATATCCGCCACCAAGGTCACCACATTCGTATCAATGCCATTAAAGATTTTGTCATTTCTAGCTCTCCACAGTCTCCAGCAAGTAATAATGATAATACCGTGCAAAATCTCCTTCCTAACCCCCGTACTACCACTGTGCTCGTGAAGAAGAACCACATCCTTCACATGAAATACGAAAGGACGCGGAATCCTACACCACGAAGCAATCTTGTCCCAAACCCCGTAAGCCATTACGCAACCCGTAAGAAGATGCTCTATAGACTCTTCGTATGTTTGGCACCAAGCACATAATAGATTATCCACCGTAATATTCCTTCTAGCTAAAGCCATTTTCGTTGGAAGACGATCCAAAAACGCCCGCCACATAAAAATATTACACTTAGTAGGCACCCACAAGCTCCACCTAAACTCGAAAATAGGATTAGTCACCGGCGACCCACTTAACCACTTCTTGACACCAGCAACCTCAAAACCACTAGTAACCCCATGAGACCAATACCAAGTATCATCTCTATCAGTCAAAGAGATCGATTGCAATAAGGATTCAAGTGACAACTTGCAAGCAATCTCTTCTGACGTACTCACGGCTCGCGTCCACTCCCACCTCACCGACCATGCATTCCCCATCGAATACAACCGGTCGGCAATAAAAACTCTTTTGGACTTTTCGAGAGCATACAATAATGGAAAAGAATTTTTAAGCGGCTCATTCCCCAACAACGTGTCCAACCAAAACCGTATCCTCCTACCGGTCCCAGGATTACCACGTATAATGTAGTTTAAACCAACCCCATCGACCTTGTGTTTGTTCCAAAAACGAACACAGTTCTTCCACACACCTGTAAAAGCATTATTACATGGAGTGATACCCCAATATCTAGCCGAACCATGTATAGAAAAAATAACCCTTCTCCATAACGCGTTTGGTTCATTAAGAAACCTCCACAACCATTTAACCAACATAGCATTATTATTTACTTCTAAAGACGGCACCCCCAAGCCCCCGTCTTTAATCCGTTTCGTAATAGTTTCCCATGCTACCCAACTCGTTTTCCGGACATCCTCCGAACCGCCCCATAAAAACCGCCTCATAATCCCTTCCAAATCACCAATAACCTTCTTAGGCGCCTTAAACAAGGAAAAATAATATATCGGGAGGCTATGTAGCACCGACTTTACTAGCGTTAACCGACCGGCAATAGAAAGAGTGTTAGCTTTCCATTTTGAAAGCCGGCTTTTAAATTTCGAAACCACCGGATCCCAATTCGAAATCCTATTCATGTTCGCCCCCACCTTAATACCCAAATACGAAAAAGGTAATGTGCCCTGTTTGCATCCTAAATCGGCGGCCATACTCGCAACAGCGGCTTCCTCTACACCTACCCCGTAAAGAACCGACTTATGCAAATTGATCTTGAGACCAGAACACAGATAAAAGATCCGAAGAATACGCCTCATATTATTAAAATTCATAGGCGACCATTCTCCCATGATCATAGCGTCATCGGCATATAAAAGATGAGACAAAAAAGGCCCGTCATTAGAAAGTTTAACCCCCTGAAAAGTACCAATATCACAAGCCTGGTTTAGCATCCCCGATAGAGCCTCCATCAACATAATAAACAAGAACGGAGACAAAGGATCTCCCTGACGGATGCCTTTTTGACAACCAAACTCAAAAGTAGGAGACCCATTTACAAGAACCGAAGCTCTAGAAGAGACTAAAATACCACGAATCCACTCACACCAAACCGTTGGGAAACCCATCTGCGACATAACTGACAGTAAAAACTCCCAGTTAACGTTGTCATACGCCTTTTCGAAATCAATTTTGAAGAGAAAAATTTTCCTCTCTCTCTTCTTTGCCCAAGAAATAACCTCACTAGTCATCAAAGGACCATCTAATATATACCTGCCGGATAAGAATGCCGACTGTGTGTCGGACACTATACGCCCCAAAACCACCTTCAACCGATTCGCCAAAACCTTAGAAACTACTTTGATGATGCTCCCAATAAGACTAATTGGTCTAAAATCCCCCAGATTCGAGGGATCACCAATCTTAGGAATCAAAGTGATAAAAGAAGAGCCAACCCCCGGACTAAACCGACTCACCTCATAAAAATAATCCATGATGGAACTGAAATCGTCCTCGAACAAATCCCAAAAGTGTCTTATGAATCTGAAATTGAAACCATCAGGACCCGGAGCTTTATCCGCACCACAGTCGAATACCGCACGTTTAATCTCCTGAATAGAGAACTTGTCAACCAAATTCGCGACCTCCTCACTATTAACCATCGTCAACCCATAGCAATTAAGAGTCGGACGGGTATCCATAGACTCCTTGAATTTATCCCGAAAAACGATCATAATTATTTAATTAGTTAAGTATTTACTAGTTGAAGGGTAGAGAAATTTATTATCATTAGTTGTATTATGGTCGTATCCCCACTGCATTTCCCTTTTTCTCTATTTCCTTCTTTTAAGATTAGATCATCAATAAATTAGGACATCCCTACCTACAATTTATCACCTGATTTGTTACTTGAATTTCTAGTTAAAACATTCCACATTTCCTATTATTACAGCTTAAACAATTATCTATAACATATAATAAAATAAGATTTTTCTAATACACGTGTCATAATCCTAGCATATCAAAGAACACGTGTCATGATTCTAGCATATCAAAAAAATCATTTTCCCACCTCTCTCATAATAAACAAATATGAAAATTTTAAAAACAATCATTTTGACTTCATTTTTTTATGAAAATATGTTAAAACAAATATATTTATGTTTGTGTTTATTGTCTCTCTTATATTAAATGATAATTATTGTAAATAAGTACACTAAACTATTAAACATCTAAAATATAAATTTTATTATTGTAATAATTTTTTAATACATACTAAATTATATGATTCTAGACATATTTTATCTTTAAATATAGAGTAATAATTTCTAGAGTGAATTTTAGTTTTGTTCCCTAAGTTTTAATTAAAGTAACTATTTTTCTCCTAAATAATAAAATCATCAATTTACCTTCAAAAGTTTTATGTGTTGATTCAATTCACTCCAAAAGTTTTATCAATTGGATAAATTTGAAACAACTAATGAAAATTTTGCACTGAAATTAAAAAAATGAAAATTTGGGAGGCAAATTGATGTTTTTAATATCTTGAGGAGTAAAATTAAACTTAACTCTAATTTCTAATTTCATTATCTGTTATAACTTTTAATACTTATTATATTTTTATTTCACTAATAACTAATAACATCTAGAAATTGAAATATTATAAAACTAATGAATTTGATATATTTTATTTATTTCATCGATTTGATACATGAGCTCTAACTTAATTACAGTAAAATAAGTTTATTATCATATTAAATCGTCTAGTTTGTTTATTAAATTTTTCAGTATATTAAAATTTTAGTGCTTTTAAATTGAAACATTTTTAAGTCAGGTTAATATTTCTGAATGCGTTTTTTACTGTAACATGATATTTTTAATTCCTAAAATTCTAGAATAACGCCAAATAGATACAACCAACAAATAGCTGTTTCCCAAGTTAAGCATGGGCTTGATTTTCACATTTCCTTTTTTTGTTGTTTCAACAACTATGGAAATAAAATAAATACAGATGTAAAGCTTATCGACATGCATCATTTTGTGATTGATATTATCACGACAACCCTTATTTTTTAAACACTAAAAAATCAAATTGCTTTTTTTTAAAGGCAAATCAAATTGCTAATCATCTCATCGTATACTAGTTTTTTTGTAAATTACAATTTTACCTTTATACTTAATTAAATAATAATATCGAAAAATATATTATTGGACTATTTCGACTAGATCTATTATAAAAGTATCACTTAAAAAGATTTGCCATTATATTCGACGCGTTATTACACTCTTAGCGTAACACTACTCATATTCATTGTAGTTAAATTTTCTATTACTTGTTCATGCTAAATATAGATTCAACCATATAAACTTTTCATATTCGACATGTTCATGTTAGATATAGATTCAACTATATGCACTAGCGGCAAACCTGTAATATTTTATATATGTATATATTATGTCATATTATGTCATTTTGTATAGCTTGTCCATATTTTTGAATTGTATAGTAAAAACATAATTTGTAGTTTGATATTATACAGTAGAACTTACAACTCAATACAACTTATGACACATGTGAACCAAAGATAAGACATATATAAGACAACGTATTTCAATTCTTCACTACTACAAAAATACTAATAGATAACGTGCAAAAGATGACGCGCGAAAAAAGATGACGCGCATTTTCGCGCGTGATAAAAATTATGTCATATTTTAAAAAAATTATAGAAAAAATGACACGCATTTTTGCGTGTCATCTTGTTCCGTCATGTTTTAAAAACTCGCGCCCATATTTCAATTCCCCCCTACTTCCTTAAACGATATATTGCCCTAATTTCTCCCCAAATTTCATAACCACCTCTCGCAGCCCTCCATCACCGCATATCTGCCGCCTATCGCCGCCCTCCATCACCGCCTCTTTGTCTATCACCGCTCTCCATCACCTCCTGTTAGTTTATCACTGTTACGTTTCATGGTGCGGGGCTGCCCTCAAATTTGAACAGCGGTGCTTGAAACGTATTTCCG
>BJCO01363172.1:0-11740 GCA_018326465.1 Flaveria floridana
AAAAAATAATAAAACCGCCCTAAAAAATGGCAAAAAACCGCCCTAAAAAATAAACCCATTTTTTGAGGCGATTTACATTTGAACCGCCCTAACATATCAGTTAGGACCGCCCTAACAAACCAGTTCTGTACTAGTGGTGTTCTCCGTAGGTATACGTCACCCCCGTGTGTGTGTGTTCGGTAATGATGCATGGGGTCGACTTGGAGGGGTGTGCCGAGGGGTTAGTACATGTATGTATGTTGATGGTTTGGTGTGGATTGTTCACTATGTGTGTTTCTTTCAACTGTACGTATATATACGTGTGTATGTCCTTGTATGTGGTGTGTGTGCATGGTTGGTGTGTTGATGGGTTGTGTGTGTTGTGCCATGATCGAATATATGTGTGTGTCTTGTTAGGTGATTGTGTGTGTTGTGGTGTGTGTGTGTTCTAGTAGGTGTGTTTTATCTAGAGTTATGTTCTTGATCTACATAATTATTATTAGGTTCATCGAGAATAGAGGTACTATGGGTTCGGTTAGGTGTTTGAATTTTGGTTTTATGATCATAAAATTTCATAAGTATGCATGCACATTTGTTACAATGTATGATGTTATTGTGAATTGTGGGGAAAATCTCTATATATTATGTGTTATGTACAATTTGTGGATGCTATACACATGTTATATTATATGTATAAAATGTGTATGTGTATATTGTATATACATGTTATGTGGTGTTGGGGAATAAATTATCACGGGAAATTTTGTTTGGTCTTTAAGCATCAATATTAAATGGGTTATGCATTAATAAATAAATAGTTTTTTATTATATAAAGTTATATAATTAAAAATGTATGATGAGTACCTTTATACATGATATAGTATTGGTGAGGATGGTTGAGTTTGTGCATTAGAGTTGATGTATGCTTGTGCTGCTTGGGATTGGGGAAAGTGTAAATGAGTTACATTGTAACTGAAAACGTGAAACCGTACGATCACATTATTATTATTTAATATTAATTAAATATTAATGTACATTTAGGTTAATCAGAAAAACAAATCTTTTATGATTTCAATTGCTTGTTGCTCTGCATTCGATGTGAGTTTTCACGGCCCCGTTTTATATTAATGTACGATCACATTATTATTATTTCAAATCTTTTGTAATTAAATATTAATGTACCATAACATTATTTTTGTTATGGTTGTCAATATTATTGATATCGTCTGTTATATTAGTGTAAACACATTTGAAAATTCTTACAGTATCAAACCGTTAGTAATGAGATTAGCGAGATAATTCTGAGTATTACTACTGGGTTTGACAAACCCCTCTCGGGCTAGCCGCGCTAGCTTGATTGGAGGTCGAACGGGTGCGTAATTGACCTAACAATTGCCACAGTCTGTGATAGACATGGTGGAAAGGCATAAAACACACACAGTCAGCTTCGGTTTGAAACACTAAGTAACTTTTTTATAGGCTAGCTACCTATCAATATGCTTTATATATACTAAACCATATGAAACGCTTTCTGACATGTTACTTGTTGATTAAACCTGTGGACTTACCAACTTTATGTTGACACATTTCAGCATGTTTCTCAGGTCACAGGAATGCACAAAGTTAAGGACTCAACTATGGATGTATTCATAGCATACATTACATCTCAAACAATATATTTTGTTAAACATTATTAACTATTATGGTTTAGACGCATGTTGACATGGTTTATCGTTGACTTACTGTTTTTAAAATGCTTCCGCAAGTATGAAACATTTATGGTTGATTCAAAACTCTGATTTATTAATGTGATGTTTTGTAATTATTGATTTTGATGTAACTGGTGTTATCTGAGATCCTGGTGTGTCATACGCCTGACGATAAAATCCTGTTAGCGGATTTTGAGGGTGTGACATGGTGATTGAATGAAATTTTATGTTTTAATTAATTTAAAAGATTTACTTATAAATAAAGTTGTGTGCTTGATTATTAGTTTTCGGTTTTCTTGCATCATAAGCTCATTAAGAATGATAGGTAACTTGATATGAGTTAATTGGTAATCTTATGAACGAACGAGTTTTAAAAGATTGTTTTTTAGTTATCACTTAAATCAAAATTTAAAATCTTGAAGTTATGTTCTTACAAACCCTAGGTTAAACATATCCATTGTTAATAGTGATTATTTTTTCATTATTTAAAAAAAATTGTTTCAAATTTTGTTACTTTTGCAATTGTATTCTTAATTTCATCCAAAGTTCCAAATTTTTAATTATAAATTTTGTCTTTAAGTTAATCGAGTCGTATTTGTTAAACACTTTCCATCAATTTTCTGTGGAAGCAATCTTACTTACCTTTATACAATAAAGGTAGCTAAAACCAATATACTAACTTGTTTTTTTATCAAATCTTGACAGTCATATCACTTTCTACCATCTAACACACGTAAAAATCTTTATCAAACTGACACCATTTCTGCAATATTTAATTAATGTTTTAGGGACAATAATATGTAGTAAGCTTCTAATATGCAAGATCTCCTTGGAGCTCAAATTTATAGTGTCCATAATCATCATCACAACATCATCATTATCATCATCAAAGCTAGTTGTGAAATCAAGTGGCCTTTAACCATCACTTAGATCTTTTTTTTTTAATTTTACCCCAATCCACCGATCACACCTAAGACCATTATACACACCATTTTTTCACCCCGTGAGCTCACTTTAAATCATCTTCAACCTTCGAAACCACCACCATTGTTGCATGTCACAATCTTTTTCTTTGTCGGAGAACGGTCGTGGTCAGAGAGGTAGTGTGAAGGATACATGGTGGGTAGGGTAGAGTGGGGTGTGATTTTAATTTTCAATTTTAGATTATTTACACAAATGGTCCCTGGGTAAATTAGATTTAATTATATAAATCACCCATTAGGTTATAGGAGGGTATATAGTTCTTTCGCTCCAATTTAACAGAAAACTTAATGAAAATTAGTCTTAATACTCAAGCTCGTTACAAAGTTGAAATCTTAAGTTCTAAACTTGTTACTAAAAAATTTAGTACTCAAACGTGGGATCCGTGCTAACCGGAGAGACTTTTTGTGTAATTAACTTTCAAATTTAAGATCAATAACTTTAAATAAGGCCTTGGGAGCGGATCATCTATTGCACTGAAGTATGTTTATCCGAGACGACTAAAATTGGAGTATGTTTTTATAATGAAAAACAATTGAAAAATTTATTAAAATGGTCATGGTTGATTAATTTTTTTAAATGGTTATGAATTTTCAGCCTATAAATCCTATCGTCATGGTTGATCAAGCAAATCCCAGCCATCCATCTGGTCCATTTTCATCCTACTAGCTAACAGTTTTACAGACATCTTCAGCACAAAAAGATAATAAATTCTACACGTGGCAGCCCCACGTATAACACGCGACGTGTTGTAAAGTTAAAGGCTGACACAACATGTATAACACGTCAGCCAACCTATAACACAAATATTTAACCGATAATCTTAATAACACTTACCGGCTTAGGTTTTAGTATACTTTTCTAAAAAAATATCCTGAATATTTTTATTTCTTTAAGTGCAATATATCTTGATTGTTTAAGAAAACTCTTATTGTTACATTTTAAAAATTATTATTCATTAAATGTCACAAAAGCCTCGTTTCTTATTATAACCCGAGTTTTATCTATTTGTTTGAAACCGAATATATCATTAATCTTGTTTTGTTTAGTAGTTTTTTTTCAAGAGGACATATACATAATTTTATACTAGTGTTATATTATTGACATGTTGCTGCTGATAAACGATTAAAGAGTAGAAGGTTGGGTCAAATGATAAAGTTATTAGAGTTAAGAGTGATGAAGCTTCGCTTGGTATTAAAAGTTCAAGTTTTGTTTATGATAAATTTATGCATATTAGTTTATGATGTATACTTAAAAGTAAATTATCTAGATGTGTGAGTTGTTATGTAATTATAACAAAATAAGTATTTTAAAAGACGAAAAGTCAATTTGAAGGCATAAATCAATGGAAACCAACAAATTTGAAAGCCCGACGGATATTTCAATAAAAGACAGCTAATTACCTACGCATGTAGCTAGTTATTGTTTAGTATATTATACTACAAATAACAGCAATGTTTCTGCACTTGGTGTAGTTTTACTTTGAAAAAATCATGAAATTTATGAGGATTGGATCGGCTCTAAAAGCTACTTCTTTTACAAAATCTCCATTGGTACCAGCTGCACTTTCTTCTCGTAAGTGTTTATGGAGTTCGCCACATTTAAAATAGTTTACTTTCGTCCTTCGCCCTCTTATAAAGTAGACCAAGCTCCACCACTGAGTCTATTTGGAATGTTTTTATTTTCTTAAAACTCACCTCTGACTCTAAGATGTGTTATTGTGTGTCTTTTAACGGTCAAAAGAAATTAATTTCCGACGGCTTAAGATCATAGGCAGATAAATAATTAGATAATTATGTTACGTAGGTGGCCTTGTTTTCTGAATCCGCTTAATACTCTCAAAAAAGTTAAGCTGGCCATGTATAAGCCAATTGACGCACATCAAATTAAAGTAGCCGGTAACTCTTGACGGATTTCTAAATATTAACTTGCAGGTCAAGGACACGTACAAGTTTCAAGGGTTGATGTGAGGAAAACCGTCAAATCGAAATTAAATCGTCTGCAAATTTGTAAATTGAACTGTTACAACAAACATGACACATACATTCAACCACATCATAGACGGAAAACAAAGTTTCCAGCAAATGCCACCACCGAATTTTCAGATGATGTGTGCGATCTTGAAGTTACTCGTTCTCAATTGAATGGAAAATCACTCGGAGCTACATTGGGTGCTATTTACAAGTATTCAAGAGCTTACACGCTCAAAGGAACGGTATGAGTTCTAACTTCTTAATACCTACTCTTGCTCTACATATAATAAATATAAGTATATGACTACAATATGATTTAGTTTGATGACTTAAAATGCATAAAAAAAGGTAGTGATTCCAAAGTGGTGGTGTAGAAAACAATACTACTTCATAACTTCGATATTTTTATGACGAATTGGCCGGCGACAAATAGTGGTTCTTGTGTATACTTTTTTTTTACTAGAAACTAACTCTATTTATTTTCTTACTACTATTGACGATTATGTCGCTAGAAGTGTCAGAAACCTCCTTTCATGAGACACTTTTTGCAGTATCCTTTTATATTAATTAATTTATTTATTTAGTTTTTAAAATAAATATCAAACCATTATAATTAGAAAAAAAAATATGTTTTAATAATTCAAACCATTATAATTATTAGTTATGATTTATTGTAAAATTATTAATGTGATTTGCTTAAATTTTCTTTATATAAAATAATCATTCTACTTATATAATTAAATAGTTTATTAATAAATATATGTTTTTATTTAAAGGCCAATAATATATAATGTAATTGAATTTTTAAATTAGTACTGTATATAATATCGAAATGCTAGAATTTGACATTCTTTCTCTCTTCTTATCCTGCTTCACTTAAAGCTTTATTTGTCATCGGCACTCTCTCTCTCTCTTGTGGACGCAATTTGTCATTACAATTGTATCTTCTACTCTTATCACATTAGCTATGATGTTAGATCCATCATCTTTTATTCCTTTGTCAAAAAGTTTTCTTATTTTCTAAGTTTTTTCCTTCAAAGATTGTTCATGTATTTTTATGTCAAATTAAGTCTAAGCATCGACTCTCTTCCTATGTCGACTCTATGAGTTGTGTTAGATAAAATATGTTGCTTACGATTAAATATATAGAATATATTGTTTACAAAATATTATCTAATATAGTGTATATCAATTATCATTATCATATATTCGAGACAGAATAACGTTGAACGACGCAAGCGAAACATATCTAAAACAATAAGTAAGCTGATATAGGACTAGTGCCTTGCGACAGAGCCGTTAAATGTGAAAAAAGTAAGCGTAAAAATATTTAACCACACACGCATGCTACGATCGACATGTTAATTCGTAAAATTTAGACGGAAATGTAAAACAAAAAAATTTAAAAATATGAAAAGTATAAAGAACCAAAGTTGAAAGTAAAAAAAATTGATGTTAAATTATAAAAGATGTAAAAGTATTTGGTAAATATATAAAAGTAAAAGATTATAAAAAAAACAAAAGGTGATTACAACCTATTTAACACATAATACAACCTATAATACATAACTAAATGGATAATTGATATTATACCTCTTTTATATAGAGGAATTCTAGCTGCAGTAAGGTGCATGTTTTGAAGCAAAGTTTATAAGTGATCAATGCACAATGTTATTGTATTATTATTTAAGCACATGGTCCTAGCAACAAATGGGTTATATAATGTACCACTCCTCTCCGTTCATCACTTCACCAAACTAAACAGTTTTGATCTTGATTCGAAAGAGTCCATTAACCGAGGGAGTGAGGTTCACAAAATTTTACAACAAAGAATGCTTATTCAAAAGAAAAAAGTCCTAAAATGTTTTGTTTAATTTAAAATGCTTTTAAAATGTTCCCTTAAGATTTTCTTTCTTAAAATGTCCCTCCGGACAAGACACCGACAATTCCTTAGATAGGGGGAACGTCTAGCCACTCAAAAGCATACATGTGTTCTGTGGAGAGGCCCACCATTGTTGTGAAGGCGCCCGCCCACGCTGTGTGAAGTGCCCGCCCACGCTCTGGAGGCGCCGACACCATAAAGAGACACGTGTATGATTTTGAGTGGCCCGCTATACAGACATCCATCCCCTGTCTAAGGAGACGTCCACGCCTTGTACGTCTGGAGATGACATTCTAAGAAAAAAATATTTGAGGGAGATTTTGAAGGAAATAAGGGAGAAAATAAACATTTTGAAAATTTTTCCTATTTAAAGTTTTTAACATGCAACTAATTGACTCAGTTGAAAACTTTTCTGTAAAATGGGTCTGTCGGTAATTCTGTGAGGAAACTCTGTCAAATATATGGTTATGAGTAGAGGTTTTATTTACAATTTGCTGACAAGATTTACCGAGTGATCACTGACAAAACAATTAGTAAGGGACATGATTTTCAGCAGATTATGGTGACCAATGTTACCATGGGAGTTTCACCGACAGATTTCTGACGACCTAGTCGTCAGAAAGCTTTCCAAAAACTACAAAATGATGGTTTATGTCGGTGTTCCGTGGGTAATCATCCCACCCTCATGGGTTTGGTATCCATAGACCGACAGATACTATTTACATTTGCCTGGTTTCTTGTTCTTTCAAATTTTTTGGTGAGTTATGTCGTTAATTTGTTGGTAATTAACAAATGAACGGTAATACTTGATATTCTAGTATCACAAGATAGAAATTAGAGATGATCACTAGTTCAATATTCCTGGATTTCATTAGAAAACATTGTAACCTTCGACAATTCAACAATAACATTAAATCCACAAGATCATTTGATACAATTATAATGAAATTCTTTGAATAATATATAACGTATCATTTTTCTCTAGCAGGTATTGTCCATTATTTCAGTTTCATTGCTTGCAGTTCAAAATCTTTCAGATATTACTCCATCGTTTTTCCTTGGAATTTTTCAGGTTTGTTTTTTGTGTTGTATTTATCACAATAACTTCATCCAATGTTCATGTTATTCTTCATCTTCTTCATCTCACATAGATACAAAACATGAATATTTCAGGCGATCGCGGGTGGCTGTTTGGCCAATTTATATGTTGTGGGTATAAATCAACTCTCAGATGTCGAGATTGACAAGGTTAACAAACCATATTTGCCTTTAGCATCAGGAGAACTTCCTGTTAGAACCGGCATTCTACTCACCTCGTTGTACGCTTTTTTGGTACAAGTTAACAATAACAAGAATTATGTTATGATTAACAATCACAAGCTAGAAAGCTGTTTAATAATTTAAAGTAATGTTTTTTTGATGTTCATTAGGGTTTTTGTCTTGGGTGGAGCGTTAAATCTTGGCCTTTAAAGTTGGGTCTCTTCTTATGGTATGCTTTTGGAACCGCGTATTCAGTTCATGTGAGTAGATTATTATTATTATCATAGTTCTCGTAATATTTAGTGTTCTGTGTCGATAAATAAATAAATAAATATACGTATCTAAATTGGTACGTTGTGCATAATTTTAGATACCGTTACTACGATGGAAGAGGATTCCTGCACTTGCAGCAATGTGCATTTGGTCAGTTCAAGGAGTGATCATTCCTATCTTATTTCACCTCCATGCTCAGGTTCAGTTCATTGATATTAAGGAAAATTGTTAAAATAATCATTTAATATGATTAAACCATTTTAACTAATTTAATTGCCTAGCTTTGATTAAAACCACTAAAACAAATTCTTTAAAATGAGGTCACGTCAACAAAGACCTTCATTTAACTGATCGAGAGCATGTCTAATGAGGTGTTTTGCCCGTTAAAAACGCTTATGTGGTCGTTTGAGCCTTTGAGCTGAGGCATTCAATTATTCACCGTTACGAAGCTTGTTTTTGGCACCGGTTAATGTAGTAAACTTTTTAGTCAATAACTAGAAAAAAATGATTGAGATGGGGGCCATTATAGCTTTTATTTATAAAATATATAGAGAGATATGAGTAGTTAAAAATAAAAAGATGATGTGATAATTTTTTAGTATGTTATTAATTATAGTGGTTTTTGATATTTTAATTTGAAAAATGGGTGTGTTTCCGACATGTAACCAGGTACGTTTTTAGTTAATATAAGATTTTTATAATTTAGAAAGACTAAAATATTAGCAGTTTGACGTTTTTAAATATTTTTCTAAGAAGTTTTTAAATTTGCGTCACGTCCACGTGTTATTATTTATTTGGACGATTTTTTTATAGGTTTTGAAAGGCTAACTTAACATAGCTTATCAGGTGAATTACAATTTTTGTCCTTTGAATTCACTTTTTGTTCTTAACGTCATTGTATTTTGTCTCAGTAAATCATTTTATTTAGAGTTAATTACACAGATAGTACCTGTGATTTGGAAAAAATAACAAATTTGGATACTAACTTTTTTTATTAACAAATTTGGGGCTTATGATTTAAACTTTATAACGAGTTTGGGGTTTAAAGCTAACTTACGTTAGTATTTCTGTTAGGTTTAAGGGTATTATTGTCTTTTCATATTTAAAGTGCTAATTATGTAAATTATACTTAGTGAGGGACTATTTCTGTATTATACATATACATTAAATTAAAAATTAAAACTCACGATCAAAACCCTGCTTACCCTTCTTCTCCAGCAGCACCACTACCCATCTGCCTCTCCCCTTCTCCTTCTCTGGCAGCAACACCTAAACAATCAGTCACCACCACCCTAAACTACTCTAATATCCAAAAAAGTCAATTTCATCCCCGTTCATTGAAGATCTAAAGATTTTTTATGATATGATCGAAGATCATAACGATGAAACGAGAGTAAGCATTTGCATACTGCAAAATAATGGTTGTTGTTCATGAAAGTTGAAGCTCCAAGTCTTTGATTTAGCTAGAGATTTTTTCTGCAACTTTAATGGTGTAATTAACTAGATCTGTTATAAACATTGGTGGAGTTATAAAAGGGTAATTTAGTCATTTTGCTTAAATTTAACAGAAAAATTAAAAAAAGTTAACCTTAATACCCAAACTCGTTACAAATCTGAAAGCACAAGCCCCAAACCTGTTACTCAAAAAAGTTAGTACCCAAACATGTTTTTTTTATAAAACCACATGGACTATCTGTGTAATTAATTAAGTCTTTTATTTATTTTCCGTCTTTATTTTAGTGAAAAGAACTTAAACTTTGCAAAAATTCAAATATATATTAATTTTTTTATTTTTTAGTGTAAAGATGAAAGGTGAAATTTAACGTAAAGTTAAAGGATAAAAATTGTTATTTACTTTACTTTTATCCTTCTGATGATTTTCCCTATTATTAACAAACATCATTGTAATATGCACAATTTAACAAAGATGAACTGCATGTTATAGACGAACATAACAGGAAGAACTCTCTTGCTTTCCAAGCATGCCATTTTTTTATCTGGATTCATGAGTGTATACGGAATAGTTATCGCTCTACTTAAGGTATATAACTTTTTTCATATTAAAATAAAAGTTACGTAATTTATATATACATATTTACACACACGTATGTATGATTAAAATTTTAAATTTAGGACGTTCCTGATGTGGAGGGGGATAAGGTTAATGGAATTAAGTCGTTTGCTTTGCAATTTGGGCAAAAACAGGTAAGCTCTAAACTATATATCATCCATATAAGCTCATGGTATTACTTAAATTTGAAATATATCTATAACTATTTTGAAGTTACGTACATATTTGAATTTTGTAGGTGTTTTGGTTATGTATATGGCTCCTTGAGATGGTATACGGTATGGCTATGATAGTCGGATTAGCATCACCGTGTATTTGGATCCGATCAATTATGGTAATATATTTCTAGTAACTTATGAAATTTTGAGTAGTATATACCTTAGTTGTATCATGCATTCGTGTGTTATAGATTACTGATTACGTACCTTGGCATATTGATTTGGTATTCTTGTAACGTTCTTATATAGCTCTAAAAGATTAAGTTCTTAAGGTCCAAGTCTATATATACAAACAGACGGCATTTGGGTAAAAGTTCCATCGTATAGAAGAATGGCACGTCAACAATTTGAACCCGCACCCGATACAATACACATTAATACAATTAGCAACAAATCATTGACTTCTTTTAGTAAAAACCTTACATCTTCTACTTGTGGTAAATAGGTAATTGGTCATAGCATTCTTGGTTTTATACTTCGGAGAAATGCAAACTTGGTTGATCTCAAAAGCAATGAGGCCACTGAATTGTTCTACCAGTTTATTTGGAAGGTAATTACTTTGACCCTTAGAATTTTATTATCAAAATATAACTTATTAAAAGTATTATATGTAATTTGGTATATAATTTTAAAAAAGATAGTTGAATTTGTAAAATACATTCTCATCTCATCTGGACATTCTTTGTTTTGCAGCTATACTATGTAGAGTACTTGTTGGTGCCCATACTACGATTTTAAGCATAAATAAGTTTTTGTGCTTTTGCATTTTTTTTCTGTTTAGTTTCGTCTTCTGAATTTAGTAATTCATTCTTAATAAAACATGTACTTGTAGTAGATAAATGCATTAGTAGTTAGTATACTAACTCCCTGATCTGTGTTTGTTCAAATTTCATGAATTAGCACCATAAGCTTAATATGTTTGTAAATAGCCGGAGTTGTTTCGAAATCACTTGAAAATAAAACGTTACATAAATTTAATCTAATATGTAACACCGGACCCATTATACCACTAATATTATTCGCTTTGTCCATGAGGAACTCACGGATTTTCTTTTGATTGTCCGGGTCAAAATTCCCAGTGAGGTCACCCATCTCTGGATTGCTGCCACCTGAGCACGCTTAACTGTGGAGTTCTCCTCTAATCCACAGTCAATACGCCCAAAATGTGTTGTTGATATTAGAGGCCAAACATTGCTTGAGAACCAAGATTCTCTCCTGTCCATAACCAATGTGAGATAAGTGTAGGGTGCTCCCCCCCCTTTGGACTTATCGTCGTTGATAAGCCCGAGAAGTCACCATCCTCGGTGAGGTATGTTCCATATCTCGAACGACACAGGAGTGGCTCTGATACCATTCTGTCACACCCTCAATTTTCACAAACGGGGTAATACCGT
>BJCO01363174.1:0-11112 GCA_018326465.1 Flaveria floridana
ACACACACACTGATATCATAGCATTAATTATGGGTTTCCGCAGCATGATTATTGTCTGTTGAAATTGATATAACAATCTGTTGTTGTATTCATTGAGAGATTAGAAAAGATCCTTGGGGAAATCATCATCATCGACCTGTTTTATGTTCTTGTTCTTAAAGCTCATAATCAGCCTTATTGTTTTAATTTCATCAGGTGGTATCAGAGCCTCGGCTCAAATCATACATTAATTTTAGATCTTCTCATTCAACAACATGATATCTGCGGTTCATTAGCTTCAAAACATTCATTTTGAGCTGAAAATCATCAAAAACACCTTCTTCTACACCAAGCATTCATCAAATGCTTAAAACATGATGTCTTAATCTGTTTTTATGAGTTGTGAAGAAGATTCTGTGGTTTTTAATGCTCATAACATCATTCATACACGGTTTTCAAACGTGTGCATCACAAAACTCTCTAAAACCTCATCGATTTTAAGGGTTTTCGGATAAAACAGTACACGAGTACTGTTCTATCAGGTTTTCTTTAAACAAACATTCATTTGAATACATTGAATCCATTCATTGTATTTAAACATCATATTTGAGTTGTTTAACACTCAAAACAGGCGTTTAATCTTGTGCAAACAACAAAAACGATTGTTGTTTTGTTACAGTTATTTCCGCCACCAACAAACCCTAGATAAACCCTAGGTTTTTCTCATTCACAAACCTTCATTATTTGCGGTGATTTTGTTGGTTCATCATCAAAATCAAAGTAGAAACATAATCTTATTTTAAATTTTTGAAAAAGTTACTTTCTGATCCAAAAAGTTAACTTTTTAAAACAAAATATTTGTTTTTAGGGTTTTGACTTTTTCATTAAAAAGTTGACTGCTGATTGACAACCTTAAAAAGAATATTCATTTCTTGTCACCGAGAAAGTGACTGCACATAGGACATTAATTAATATTCAATTAATTAATTCCTTTTATTCGTTACATTAAAAGGTGACATCATTAACAAACAAATCCTAGTGACTTTAGGATAAAAACAAATTTAGCACCAAGCTAAATATTCAAACAAATTTAACTTAAACCATTCAGTTTTAACAAACATGTCTGATGAAATTTCAGGATCAAACAGTGGTCTTAAACCACCAAGACTGAAAAACAAAGCGGATTTCAAACAATGGAAGATTATGTTCTGAAACTGGAATATTTCCAAGACCCGGATCTACGGACATCCATAACCGAGGGACCATACATTCCTGTGAATCTTGGTCCAGATTACAATACACAAAAACCAGTGAGCTTAAAAAGCATAGCTAGTGATGAACTCAAGAGAGTAAAAACAGACATGAAAGCATATAGTATATTGGCAATGACATTGCCATTTGAGATTTTGACACGAGTTGAAAATTTCAAAACAACTCATGAACTCTGGAAGGTACTTCACACCATGTGTGAAGGAAGTGAAGAGATAAGGGAAATCAAAAAGGGAAAATTAAGGACCCAATATGAAACCTTCCACCATGTTCAAGAAGAATCAATACCATAATAGTTCCATAGATTTGTTCAACTGGTCAATGAGATGATTGTTTATGGTCTCAAATATGAATTTGTGGAGATCAACAAAAAGATGTTACACACATTGCCAGAGAGCTGGACTTAGTCGGTGTCTCTGATGAAAGAAACATTGGATCTTGAAGCATTATCTCTAGATGCTTTAGTGGCTAAACTGGAAGCACTAGAACCAGATGAAAGATCAAGAAACAACAACATAATCAAACATATGGAATCATACAAGTTCATGGAACTTTAACAAACAGACAGTGCATTCTCGACATGCACTGGAGAAGATGAAGATGAAGAATTTATAGATTCTAGTGAAACTTCATTCTTCTCTGCTCCTGAATCATCCAATAACAAACAGAAGTATAAGAAGACTGGTGTTCATGCTTCTCATGAAACAACTTCATAAAGCAAACAAAATCAACATCATCATGCTTCAAGCTCCAGTAAACAACAACAGCCAAAGTCTCAAAACATACATAAATTTGATAAACCCTTGGATGCTCTTACAATCATTCTATGAAGTGAAGAGAAGAAGGCAGCCTATACAACTTTCTCTACAAGTTTTGAAACTTACTTGGGTGCTAATCTCATACTATCACAAATCATCCAATAAGACTTGGATGAATTACCACCAGACATGGTTGAAGAAATGGATCTTTAGTGGTCTATGGCAATGATTGCTTATAAATCAAAAAGGTTTCTTCAAAGAAACAGAGGGTTGAGCATGGACAAGAAAACCAAGATTGGTTTTGACAAGACTAAGGTGAGATGCTACAATCGTCAACTATATGTACTTTTTTCAAGGGAATGCCAACAACCAAGATTGACAGAAACAACAAAACACAAACATCCAGCAGCTACCATTCAAATAGACAAATCTCACACCCACTCAGTATCCCTGCTACACTAACCCCACCTCAAATCACACAATACAACCCAAATCAGCACTCTAAATTATCATTCGTGATTATTAAAAAGGATGGAGAGTGTGATTGGAGCATGTATGAAGCTGAAATTCAATCTCCAAATCATGCCCTCATGGCAGACGTTGAAGATAAAATTTCAGAAATCCCGAAAGAGGTAAAGGAAAACCACTGCACACAAGCATGCATTGATGAAGTCAACAGATACAGAGAACATGCAGATAAACGTTCAAAGAAAGTAATTGAAATAAAATTTTTAAATGAAAGTCTAAAAACAGAACAAAAACAATATGGAATCAAAATTTTTTTTCATTATAAAATGATTTGGACAAACTGATGTCTAAAAAATTAACACTTGCAGCTCAAGTAGAGCAACTCTCTATATCTTTGACCGAGTCAAAAAAATTGCAAGCTAAAATTGAAGTGAAACTTCATAAGTTTCAGGTAAACAACAAGAAGTTTGAAGAACTTCTTGTACAACAACGGGTTATCAAAGATCCTTCAGATTTAAGATATAATAAAGTTGATCCATCATATAATGATAATTATATTCCTTTACCTGATTCCATGACCCACAAACAGGGTGAGTCTCTTGACCCACATGATAGGACAGATAATTCAAAACAATCATCATCATTATAATCATTAACAGCAAAAACACCTTTGATAAAATTTGTTAAAAGTTAAGCGCCACCACAAATTAAATCAACAGATTTTTATCAAGGAGAAAACAATAAACTTAATGAACAGACATCTGATGAAGATGATATTGACTAACTGGATGATGAGTCAATTCAAACAATTATTGAAACTCTAAAAGTTTCAAGTGTGGTTGATGTACTAACCAAACACACAAAGCAGACTCAAGGATTTGACATCTATACTGGTGGAAGAAAAGCTGGATCTTCCACTGTCTCTCCTAAACAAACAAATAATAGGAAAGGAAAAGCCCTAATTTAGTAAAAATAAACAACAATAACTTTTGATATTCCTTTAAAATCAAATTTGAAATCAAAAGTTATTAACAAACAAGGCAATACAAATTCCATACTGTGAGTGGTGTGATCAATACACTCACAGCACTGACAAATGCAGATATGGTAAAAATTGCAAGTACTGTAACATAAACAATCACAGTACTAAATCTTGCCATTTTCACAATTATTATTCAATTTGTAAAAGGAACAATCATAGTACTGCTAACTGTTTTTTTAACAAGAAAAATAAAAAGCGAAACATATAGACTCAAATTAAGAAACTAATTGAGAAACAAACAATTGTTCCTAATAAGAACAAAGTAGGAGTACTAAGACAAACTCCTCATCAAAATGTTGTTTTAAACAACGACAAAACATTTTATGACAACTTTAAACAATCAAACAGGAGACACAAGTCTAAACCAACAAATAAACATTAGCACTCAAAGGAGAAGAGCTCAAAGTACTTACCTTGATAGAGCTAAAATCAATCAAAGGAAATATAGTGTACCTAGAATTCCAAAACCATTAGATAATGCTGCTTTAGAAGAAATTTGCATTATGGGAAATGACAGAAAACCCAAGACCATCTTGGCTTGGATTGCACCTTCTAATTAATTTCTTTGCTTTTACAGGGACATCAAAGAAGGCCTGACAACATCTGGTATGTTGATAGTGGATGTTCCCGACACATGACAGCAAATTGTTTCCTCCTTCAGGATTTTAAATGAAAACATGGAGGAAATGTAGCTTTTGGAGGTAATAAGACGGGTGGAAAGAAAACTAGTGAAGGAACAGTATCAAATAGGTTGATCAGCTTTGAAAATGTCAAATACTGCTCCAACCTTCAGTTCAATCTTCTAAGTGTATTCCAAATCTATGATAAGGGATATGCCACCTTATTTGACTCTAACAACTGCTACATCCTCAAGACAAACTTTCAAATACCTGAAGATTGTATCCTTTTGAAAACTCCACGTCATAACAATACATACATTGTTGATATGAACATTGTTTTAACATCAACCACTGAAACATGTTTACTATCAAAAGCATCAGAAGATGTTTCCCAATTATGGCACAGACGTTTGGGACACTCCGATTATAACAGAATGAATCAACTTGTAAAAGGTGACTTAGTAATAGGTTTACCACAAAAAGAATTCTTCTGTACAGACCACTGCACTGCATGTCTGAATGGCAAACAACATAGAGTGTCTCATAAGACTAAATTGGTAAACTCTAATAACACACCACTCAAATTGCTTCACATGGACCTTTTTGGCCTAACAAACATCCTAAGCATAGGAAAGAAGCAATATTGTTTTGCTATAGTAGATGATTACTCAAGATTCACATGGGTTTTCTTTCTACTACACAAGTCAGAAACATCAGAAATTATCAAAACATTTATCTTTAATATTGAGAATTAATTAGATCTTAAAGTTAAATCTTTAAGAAGTGTAAGGTTATTAGTAAGGCTAATGCAACCTAAACACTTAAAGTTTTTCCTGCGTGCATGCACATGTTCACTAAAGTGGAATGCTTCGGAAGATTCACACTGACTTGGAAATTATTCTAAGTGTGAAATCTTCCGAAGCCAAGACCAATATCTTCTGAAGCCAAAAGATGAAGTCTTTCGAAGCTTCAAGGACAAAGTCTTCCGAAGCCAACCATTGAAGATAGATTTCTTCTGAAGATTTTTATATTACATGCTTTATCTAATGTACTTTTTACCTAAAGCTGAACCACTTTTCGCTGCCACTCTGATAAGTCACCAACCTTTCATGAGTTGGTGAAAAGGTCCATGCTTTTGGTAAACTGTACATTGAGGTCTTGAGTCTTTAACTTTCCACTTTATCCTTTTTGTAATATATTAGGATGTGAGCTATGACATGTCATAGTCACTAGTCAAAAGGTAATCTGCATTTTGACTCTACATGGATTTTGTTGTCTAGTTCTTGTATCCAGCTGGCCTTTAAAGTATGGCCGGCTGTAGGTTTTAGTATAAGTATTTTCTGGTCCTTGTAACTAGGTTATGATTTGAACTTTGTAAACCACTTTGTAAGGAACTAGAAGATCAATATACATTAACCTTGAAAACCAACTGCTTGTGTATTGCTCTAGTTTCTGTCTCATTTACATCTTGTGTTTCTTAGTTCTCTAAACTCAGTCTTATCAGTTCCCCATTTGAATTGTTAAGTGTTGATATACACTCTCCTCTTTGTGTTGCTGTGTTGTACAAGTGCATAAGCCCTTCACCCGGTCCTGCAAGAAGTGATAATGGAACTTAATTCAAAAATGACTATTTCTTCTTTTTTACAGAGAAAGGAATCAGTCATCAATTCAGTGTAGCAAGAACTCCTCATTAAAATAGAGTAGCTGAATGGAGGAATAGAATATTAATAGAAGCAGCCAGATCTATGCTAGCTGATTCTCTATTACCCATATCTTTTTGGGCTGAAGCACTCAATACAACTTGTTACATTCAAAAATAGAACATTGACAATCAAAGAACATTCCAAAACTTCATATGAATTAATGTTAAAAAGAAAACATTCATTGGATGTCTTAAAGCATTTGGATGTTCTGTTTTAATATTAAACACCAGAGAATAATTATCCAAATTTGCTCCAAAAGCAGATGAAGGATTCTTTGTTGGATATTCTGGAAGCTCAAAAGCTTATAGAGTATACAATCCAAGGCTAAATATTATGGAAGAAATAATAGATGTTGTTTTTAATGAACATTCTTTCACAAAGAAAGTCATTGGATCAGACTGGTTGTTTGATATTGACTCACTAACAAAATCATTTGATACATCTTATTTTGATGTTTTAGGTACAAAGGAAGATATTGAATATCCAATGGTACCTCCTCCTACAACCAGTAATGTTCCATTAACTGCTAATCCTCCAAGGAGAACAACCATTTCTCCTTCTAGCACCACAGTTACACCTCCTCTAGATCAAACAAACACCTCAAAAGGAGTATCAACGACCACACCATTTTCTTCAACACCTGTGACCACTCAACCCCGACCAACAAACTAAACAAATTCATACCAACCAAACCCAGTTGAAGAAGATGATGATTCTTATTCATTACCAGACACACATCATGAAGATGAAATCTTAGATTTCTTTCATGATTCTCCACAAACATTCAATGAACCTACACAAACCTCAAATACCCTTGCCTATTCATCAACACCAGATCAAACAATCACCAATCTTGATTCAGCAATCCTTGTTGATCAAATTAAAACAACCAGAGTACATAAAGATCACCCCTTAGAAAACATCATAGGTGATCTCAATACCAAACTGACAAGAAGTCAATCAGACACAACAAACATTTGCTTGTATTCCTATTTCTTATCCCTAACTGTACCCAAAAACATCATAGAAGCACTTAAAGACAACAGTTGGATAGAAGCAATGCATGAGGAACTACAACAATTTAGAAAGCAAGAGGTATAAAAGCTGGTTGATCTACCTGAAGCTCAATATGTCATTGGCACAAGATGGCTATTCAGAAACAAAGTAGATGACAGAGGAATTATTATTAGAAACAAAAGAAGGCTAATTGCCCAAGGCTATACTCAAAAGGAAGGCATTGATTATGATGATGTCTTTGCTCCAGTAGCTAGACTAGAAGCCATCTAAGTGTTCCTTGCATATGCCTCATCCAAAAACATCATTGTCTTCTAAATGAATGTAAAAGTGCATTCCTCTATGGAAAGATAGATGAAGAGGTATATGTTGCTCAATCAGCAGGGTTTGAAGATCCAAAATTCCCTTATAGAGTTTACAAGTTAGATAAAGCTATGTATGGTCTTTATCAAGCATATAGGAAGTGGAATGAAACTTTGTCTAAGTTTCTACTATAGAATGGGTACACTCGAGGGAAAATAGATCAGACATTGTTCTTAAAGAGGAAAAAACAAGACTTGTTAGTGGTTCAAGTCTATGTGGATGACATCATTTTTGGCTCTACAAACATGCAACTTTGCAGAGAGTTTGAAACTCTATGCAATCAAAGTTACAAATGAGCTCAATATGAGAACTTACCTTCTTCCTTGGTCTTCAAGTTCAACAATCTGCTGAAGGAATTTTTATCAATCAAAGTAAGTATGTTTATTAGATATTGAAGAAATACAATATGTCTGACTGTACATCAAGCAAAACACCATTTGCAACTGGCTTGAAGTTTGGACCATATGCGGAAGGAACATCAGTTGATCAGAAGCTTTACAGATCCATGATAGGCTCCCTAATGTACCTAACAGCAAGCAGCCAAAAAACATGTATGTAATTTGCTTATGTGCAAGATACTAGGCAGATCCAAAAGAATCACACATCAATGCAGTAAGGAGAATCTTTAGATACTTAAAAGGCAAACTAGCACTTGGTTTGTGGTATTCCAAAGATGGAGACTTCTCTTTATATGCATACACAGACAATAATTATGGTGGATGCAACAACAATAGAAAATCCACTACTGGAGGTTGTCAGTTTCTTGGATCTAGATTGATCTCCTAGCAGCGCAAGAAACAAACCAATGTCTCTGTGTCAACAGCTGAAGCAGAATACATAGCTGCTTCTGCATGCTGTTCTTAAGTGCTTTGGATTTAAAACCAAATGCTTGATTATGGCTTTAATTTTCTTAAAACACCTATACACGTTGACAATTTTGCTACCATGTTTATAACTCACAATCCAGTTCAACATTCAAAAACAAAACATATAGATATCAGATATTACATTCTAAGAGATTGCTCAGAAAAGGGTCTGATAAAGTTGATCAAAGTCCATACAGACAATCAATTGGCTGACCTGTTTACCAAACCATTTGATTTAACCAGATTTGAATTTCTAGTTTAGTCACTTGGTATGATCAACTATGAATCAAATAAGTAATGTTTTCAAAACATTAAGTCATACAAGCTTGATTTTTTCAAAGTCCAAGTTTAAATCAAACAAGCTTCTTTCAAAATCAAGATATTATACAACTATTCATGTTCTTTAATTAATAAATATTTTGGAATCACACATAACCATTCATGAGAAATGATAGTACACTAGATTATTTCTTCACTAGAGTGCTTTTCCACTAATAAAGACTGATAATACTTTGTTTGATATGTGGATAGGCTCAGCATGGAACGCCTAACAACACATACAACAGTGAAGAACTAAATGCTCATGATTGTGTGGTTAACAACATATCTTGGTTTATGGTAAGTATTGGTCTATCTAATATAGATTACTGGTAAAGGAACTACAATACACCAAGTGAAACAACTTATAAATTGCTCAATCATACAATTGTCTCCTCTGTTATGATTATCATAGACCTGGAGTACATCATGACATTTTTCGTTATGCTGAGCATAGACCTGAATGACCTAAATCATGATCCAAAAGGATTCCCAATGAGGAACACATCTATTAAGGATGAACAATCAAAACAATCACAAAGAGGATCATCTTCCAAAGTGAAGTGAAAAAGAACCCCAATAAAGATCAATCAAAAGGATCATATTGAGCATTTATATTCCCAAGTAACTAGGTCCTAAGTATTGAAAGTGCTTGCTAGTATATCTTGAGGAGGATTGATCTAACATACAATCAGATGTGGATACTTACAAATCATTCAAATACACCCAAAACATGACAATCACTCACTATTTAAATCAATCATTAATACCATGCATGAGTTTAAGTGGATCCAAATATCTGCAATCAATATTGTATTAGTCTATGTCTATTCTTAAACAACATCAAACAACTCTATGAAGATTTAAGACTAGTATGATCTCATGTTATGTGCAAATGATTCATGTTAAAACATTAACAACAATCATTTATTAGTTAGATAAAGTGTTATTTTTCTAAATTTTTATCATGCAAGCAATAAAATTGGACTTTGATAAATTTCCATTTAAATAAATTTAAATTTTTGTCAATTTATGAAAAGTTTTATAAATATGTAAAATTTTAGGGGGAGAAATTGAACATGGAAATATCAATGTCAGCAGAACAAGTGCATAATCATACATGTTAAAAAAAATTAAAATAAATTACTTTTGTGAATTGTTAAACAAAGACAAGTCAAGAAAGCACCCAAACACAGCAGTTTGACACACATACATATGCACAATATTGCTTGTGAGTGATATCTTGAACATTTATATATTAATCATGTTAAAATTTTTAACATTTTAACATACATTCCAAAACAATCATTATGATTCAAACAAGTGTTAACAAATAAATTTTCCTTCGGTAGGAAAACGAACATGTTCTCTTTGGAAGAAATTCACCAAACATTTGGGCTTCGGAAAAAAATAACATTTTGCTTTGGAAAATTAACAAACAAAATTAAAATTTTGGCTTCAGAAGAAAAATAAACATTTTGCTTCGGAAGATTAACATACATTTTGGCTTCGAAAGAAAAATAAACATTTTGCTTCGAAAGATCAACAAACAAAATTAAAATGTGACGTCGGAAGAAAATTGGATCAAAACAAACAAACTAATTTTTCAAGTGCTCATAGCGGACATACAAACATACATCCGATGTACCTACAGTAACCATCAGAACATGCAAAAAATAAAATACTAAGTGTTTGTAGCAGATTAACAAACATGCATCCGCTATACACCAGTGAACATTCAAAGTGTTCACAGCGCATGAGTTTGGTAAGGCATCCGTTGTGAACACAATAACATTTCACAGCACATGACAATAAGTCATCCGGTGTGAATGTCATTTGAACAAACAAAACAGCGCATGAACAAATGTTCATCCGCTGTGTAAACAACAAACAAATTTTCAAGGGTCCACAGCGCGTGAACATATGTTTATCTGCTGTGAACAGCTAAAACAATCATTTAATGATCACACAACATATAAATAAATGTTCATCTGGCATGAAAAACAAACAATTTTTACAAGTGTCCACAACGCATGAACAAATGTTCAGTCGTTATGAACAACCAAACAAACACTCAAAAGTTCACAGCGCATGAACAAATGTTCATCCGCTCTGGAAACAGTGATTAACCACAATGCATGATTAAGAAGTTATCTGTTGCATACTTAGACAAACATTCAAAGGATCCACAACGCATGATCAAGTAGTCATCCGCTGAATACTCAGAATCAGCCAAAGGGGTCCACAACGTACAAGTTTAAATTATACAGCGGACACTGTTCATACAGCGCATATGTAACTCACAGCAGACATTTAAAATTTAATTTTAGGTTTACTGGTTTACATAGCGGACACACACACTGTATACACAGCGGACGCATAGTTTGTCCGTTGTATAGATAGTTCAACACTTGTAATTTTCTCATTCATCTCAAGTGAAAATGAGAAAATTAAAAAGAAATTTTTTTTCAAAACATTCAAAATTCTGCTAAACCCTTAAACCCCTATCCGATTCTAAACCAAAAATATGTTTGATCTTTCTTCTTGTTCACAATCGAATAGTGCAGGATCGATTTCGGGTGGTTTTTCTCTCAACTCACTCGTGAATCAACACTCGGCAAGCAATCTTTAAAAGAGTTGATCACAATATAACAAGTAACAAGCAGTAAGAAAATTAACACAGCAAGTAATTTTCAAGGTACTTTTATATAT
>BJCO01363176.1:0-15578 GCA_018326465.1 Flaveria floridana
TCATATCACGAACTAAATATTTAATTGGTGTTTGCTAAGCTTGTTATTGGGTATAACCCGACTTGGATCATAACGTACTAACCACATCAATCTTCTAAGTGTCTTGGGCACACAGAATCCTACAGATGCATGTTCAGCCATTGATTTTGTTAAAGATGTAGTCAAATGCTCAACTTGTGCCTTTAGATTGTAATTTTCAGAAACTAGTTTATCTAAATCCTTTTGTAAGGAAGTGGTTTTTACCTGATAAAGTTTATGTTCCCATACATGAGATTCATTTAAAACCATTGTTTCTTTAACTTTATTGGCAAGTTGTTAAGCATGAGTTCTATACCTTTCAACTTCCTCAATGCAGCTGGATGAACATAATCTTTCCCTTACCTCTCTGGACATTGGTAGGACCTTGTTCTTCATGTTTGCCATGAGAGCTTGATTTTCTTCCAAGACATCCTTCTCATATAAGCTCCAGTCACAAGTACCATCCTGCCAGATGATCAATCCAGTCTCTTGGTTCTTGCTTGAGCTAGCTATAGATGTACTTGAGGTTGGTGGGGATGAGTTGGTGAGCTGAGGCTACTTGACTGGTCTTTAATTTGCTTGAAGTTGTTATTGCTAATGTTCAGGATGTTGATATTGTTGCTGAGATGTGGACCGTTGGTTGCATTCTCTTGAGAAGTGCCTATAAAGGTTACACTTGAAACATCTCACTTTAGACTTATCAACTCCTATCTTTTTTGTTCTACCTGGAGCAGATAATCCTTTATTTCTCCATAGGTACATCTGTAGGACCGGTTAAGGGATGGTCAACACAATCAGTCTCACAATGAGGAGAGTGTTAGAACACTTAACAAGTCAAATAGGGAACCGGGTTTGGGAACTAGTATGCAAAGAACACAAGCAAGTAAGTATGAGACGGATCTCATGAACAATATTTAAGCTTTTCAAGAATGTTGTATATTAATCTCAAGTTCTCTTACAAGAGTTATAATGCATAAGTTCTTTTGTTACAATACAAGACCCTGAGATACTTTATACTACATCCTACAACCGGCCATACTTGGAAAGCTAGTTGGAACATTAAAAGATAACAAAATCAATGTCGAGTCAAAAGGCAGATTGCCTTTTGACTAGTGACTATGACATGCCATAGCTCTTATCCTATTTTAATATAAAAAGGATAAAAGTACATAAAGTAGAAAGTTACAGACCCAAGACCTCAATGCACAATTGCAAAAGCATGGACTTTTTCACCAACTCATGCAAGTTGGTGAGTCTTCAGAGTCATACCAGAAAGTGGTTCAGCTTGATGCAAAAGTACATTTGAGTCAGCATGTTGATCTCTGTCTTTGGAAGAAATCAGTCTTCACACTTCATTTGGCTTCGGAAGACTTTGTCTTTGAAGATTCGGAAGACTTCATCTTAAGCTTTGGAAGATTTGGTCTTTTGGCTTCGGAAGCATTTATACTTAGAATTATTCTTATGTTTTAAGTATAAAGCTTCCAAAGGAACTTTGGCTTCGGAAGATTTTATACTTAGCATAATTTTAATGCAAAGTATAAAACTTCCATAGCAATTCTACTTATGCACTTAGTGCATGCATGCAGGAACCCTTCTGGTTGCTTTGGTTGCATCAGCCTCTATATAAACTATATAAACTCCCCCTAGGCTGATGCTACCAAAACCGAGAAAGTTCTTTAGCAGTTGACAGTCCTTATTAGGATCATGACCATTCCCTTCTTCGTTATTTGGTCAGGATCCCTCAGACTCTCATAATACATTCTAATGTCATAGAGGTCGTGGAGAGGTCAAGCATGCCTTGTGAGAAGTAGACATCTTGACTAGCTTGATCTCTAATTACATACCATCTGTCTGGATTAGTAGCAAATTTCCAAGACAGAATTGGTCTTCTAGCTGTAAGAGGCTATGGTTGAGTAGTAGTTAGTTGAGCACCCTCTTGCTGCACTTCCTCAAGATGTTCTGACTCATCCTGAGGTTTGGAAGTGAATGCCTTTGTCTTCTTGGATACTCTTTTCAGGGCCATCCTTTTCTTCCTCTTGAGAGTGTTTAACTGAGAGGGCTGGTCTTGAGTACCAGGTTGTTCAGTGGCGCCTCTATCAGTTAGGTCATCTTCCCTCACAGGTTTAGAAGGAAAGGGAGTGGAACTCTGCTATTGATCAAAAGATGAAGTTTGCTATGCAGCAGCTGAAGGTCCAGGTTGTGTTGTCTGTGATTCAACCTTAACCTCAACCTCAGGAGGAGCTTGGCGTGGTGGAGAATGCAAGTCCATAAGCTCTCCCTTCTTAATCTTTTGCTTGATCACCCTTATGTGCTCATCCATGGTGGATTGAGACATAGGACCAAGCTTCCTTCTGGATAATCCATAGAGCTTCAAGAAGCTCATCATCCTTTGTCTGTCAGCAGACTTCTTTTGGCTCTTTTGGATGATAGCCCTTGACTTTACAGCTTCTACCTTCTTTCTCTAAGCAACTTTTTGTTCATTAATGAACTGTTGTTCAAGCTGCTTAAGGTACTAAAATTCAATGTATTCATAGGAGAGAGGAAGAAGTGCAGATGCCTGGTAGAGGCATGTGGCACTCAGGTAGCTGATCATGTTTTGTCTATCAGCTTCTTTATCTACCTGTGGTAGTTCAGTTGCCACAGACTCTCTCTTAGGGCTTTCATGAACTGGTGAGAGAGAAGGAGCATTCTTGTATAGTCTCTTCTGTCTTCTTTCTTCTTTGACTCTGAGGAGCATCTCTACATCCTCTGCTTCCTTCTTTTCTTTGTTCAGCTCTAAGTCCGCCAGTTCATTTAACTCTTCTAAGGGAATAAATATGAGTTCATCAATGTTGTAGTTTATGGTTCCCAGGTAGTTTAATGTGGCAGCCCTCAACTCATCATCTTGAGTGTTTGGCCTGGGAGTTGCCCTGATTGCAACTTCAATGAAGCCAGGGGAACCAGCTAAACTCTCTCCTCTTAGCTTCCTCTTCCTCTCTCTTTCCTCCTCCTCAATCTCCTCAGAGGTCATTTTCCTCTTACCTTTGTCACTCACAGGCCTTGGTGACTCAGGTTGGAGAGAGCTTTGGCCTTTATTGCTTGATTCAGCAATCAGACTCTAGCTAGAGAGAGGTTGTGAAGCACCATCACCAATTGGTGCCCCACTGAGGGTACAGGATGTTATTGAAGTGATTAACTCTGTGACAATGCTCACAGGTTCAGTCACTAGGTCTTTAGTCAGGCTTCCCTTTGAAGCAAATCTTAGGGTCCACCTCAACATCCAGTTGGCCAATGACATTGCATGCTTGCAGTTGTCTTCTTCTATGTCTGAGTTCTTCCATGATCCTTTATTGAATTCTCTCATCCAATATGTCAGCTTGTCTGTGTTGACTTGGGTTGACAAGTGCCATGTTGACTAGAGAAAGGCTGTCATAGATTTCAAGGTCTAAAAGTTGAAAACCTCTTGTTGTCCTTGAACTCTATGAAGTATGAGGGATCTTCTTTTAGCATCATACCTCCACCCATGTATATCATTTGCAGCTCCATAGGGTGGGAATGACATTGCCCTTGGTATACCCTCCTCAAATAAACTCTGGATGAGTGAGTCTACATCGGTGTAAACTTGAGGAGGTTGCTGAGTTTGGACAATTGCAAGTGAGGGTGGTGAATCCTCAGTGTCCATACTCTAAGAAGGACTCCCAGGTTTTGTGATTGTAAAAACTTCCTCCCCCTTTTTGGTAGCATCACCCACTTGCATAGGTGAGCTGGAGGTTAAGTCAATTACATCCTCGGGTTCTTGTATTCCTGGTTGAATCGTTCTGAAGGGTCTTCTAGCTAGTTAGTCCTTGAGATCAGAAATCTCAAGTTGATAATCATTGACCCTTCTTTGCAAGGCAGTCACTTGAGATTCCAAGTGACTAACCTTCGAGACTAAATAGGTGCATGTTTTAGAAAGTTGTTACACCTTTAGTCTCAGATTCCCGTCATCTTCAGTAGAAGAATCACTAGGGGATGAGAGAATTGGACCTAAGTCTTCTTCCTCATCACAAGCTTGATGTTCTTTGCTGCTGGTTTTCCCTTGCTCACTAACAGCTTCAGTTGAAGTGTCAATGGGCTGGGGTTACCATGGTTGAGGTCTTAATGATGTAGTCACTTTCAGAAGTGAGAGCCTCTTCCATATGGATCTCTTGAATAGGTTCAGGAGGATCCACCTGAGTTGGGGGTAGATGATGTGGGCTAGATACAGGGGACCCAGGAGTACTCATCTCTCTTTGAGTATGGGAAGTGAAGAGAGATTCATGGTACTCACTGAGTGCTATATCTTCATCATCATAGAATTCTAAGCTGGGTATGGTTTGATTTAAGTCTAAAGGCTGGGGATGGTAACTTTCCCTAAAAGGTTGTTCACTAGAGTGTTGAGACTCTGAGTGAAGGTTTAAGGCTTGTTAGGTAATAAGCTCTTCAGTCTGAGCATGAGGAACCTCATGACTAAACATTTGTGAGATGGGAGTGGTTTGCTCCTTAGGAGAAGTGGGAGGTCTAGTGTCCACTTCTTCCTATATGGGTGGTGATATGAGGGCATGCACAGGTTGAATAACCTAGTAGGGGTTGTATGGATTTTCTTTTGTAGGTGATGGTTATTGATAGCTGTGTAGGTTGTTTTGAAGTAGAAGGTATGGGTTCAACACTAGCTGGTGTTGCTAGGTTGTCACCTTGAGCAATGAGCTCTAACATTTTTGGGACTAGGGCTGTTTCTACCCCGGAGAAGCCAACAGTTGGCTTTCTCATTATTTTGAAGATGTCAGGCTTCATCTGTCCCAATTTTAGAACATTACCTGTTCCCCTCAACTGTGAGCCCAGTTCATAGTTGAGAATGTAGTGGACATATCTAGGAAACATGTAATATTCTAAGGATTCCAAGTTTGCAAGCAGATTATTATACATAAATTGCGAGTACCTAAACTTGACCCCATGAACCATCCCATTGACTATAAAAGAAAGAACTTCTGGAATCTTGTCCCAACCTCCATGTGTGTTTGATAGACTATGGATAATAACATGAAGGAGGTATTTCCATTGAGGAGAGACCTTCCCTTTCTTGAAGGTACTGACTGAAAATACACCTTCATAGCCCATCTTCTCAAAGGAGTAGTTTACAATAGATTTTGGAAAGAACACTTCACCTTCTTTATCATCCAGCTGTAGATGTGAGTTAATGGAGGCTGGAGTGATGAACAATGTTCTCCCCTACACTATGGCAGACAGTGCCTTCTCCCCATTCATGGTGACTTCTTAGCAGGTCCTCCAGAAATCCAAAAGTTGATCTTCATAGAGTGGAGGATCAATGGTGAGGGAGGTGAAGTAGTTTGATAGAGCAAGAAAACAGTAAACCTCTGAGATACTTGGATCTTTCTTAGAGTCTAACAAAGCAACCTGATTGTGTTGCCTGTGAAGTTGCATGGAAAAATCTGGTAAGTTTATGCGGTCGAGGTTGGCCATTTGAGGTAGCTTTATGGTGAAGAAAGGTAAGAACAAAGGTAATGAGAGTGAATTTTAGGTTAAAGAAGTTTGCAGATGAAGAAAAAAGTGAAAGAGGGGGGAACCGTTGGGTATATTTAGATGAAATGGACTTGAGACAAAGTTAATGCAAAAGAATAAACTTTGAAGTCTGATTGTCGGTCCCACCTCTGAAAAAGAGCCCAAAAAGGTAGTTTTCTTGGAAGTTGAAACTCTTCTGAAGGTATTTTTTATCAACGGTAACTTTGTGAAAAGCTTTCGAAGTCAAAATTTGCTTCGGAAGATATTTCTCAGCCTAATGAAAATTTGCCTCGGAAGGAAAATTTACTTAGAATAATTTTCTCTTCCAAAAAGTATGTTGCTTCGGGTCTATTAACACCCGAAAGATTTATTCTTTTGAAAGAATAAATCTTCCGAGATATAATTTCTTTCAGGAGAAATTTGTTCTTTAAATTCATATAAGTACATAGAAGCATATTTTGGCTTCGGAAGAAATAACAACATTTCTTCCAAAGGTAAATTCCTTAGAAGTAGTTATCTGATTTGAAGACTTAAGATTCTTCCGAAGGCAATAACAAAGTCTTCCGTAGGAAAAATACACTTAAGTTTTTCAAAATGCTAAGAGATATATTTTGAAAAAGATTTTCTCCCAAGATAAATAGGGCTTATGTAGGTGATAATTTAGACAACTTAGGACACACAAGTTCCATTAGAAATAATATTGATTAAGTTTTAAGAAAATCTATTCAAGGTTAATCATCCTAATAGCTGATACTAGATATTTGAATCTCTATTCATCAAAAGCTTTTGTGAACAGATCAACATATTGTTCATTGGTATCAACCTTGGCTAGTTTTATCAATCCCTTTTAGTGATTATCTCTAATTAGATGATACCTGATATTGATGTGCTTTGTCCTTAAGTGTTGTATAGGATTCTCTGTGATAGAGATAGCACTATTGTTGTCTATATGGATAGGAGTCTCCTTGAAGTTGTATCCATAGTCTAGCATCTGTTTTTGAATCCATAGCACTTGAGCACAGCAGCTTGCTGCAGCAATGTATTTAGCCTCGGCAATTGATGCAGATACACAGGATTGTTTATTGCATTGCCATAAGACTATCCTTCCACCCAGGAATGGACATCCCCCAAATATGGACTTTGCAGTCATGTTACAACCACCATAGTCACTATCTGTATATGCATACAGATTAAAGTCAGAATTCTTTAGATACCAAAGGCCAAGCTTAGGAGCACCTTTGAGATATCTAAGAATTCTTTTGATAGCAGCTAGGTGTGACATCTTGGGGTTACCTTGATATCTTGCACATATGCATGTAGCAAACATGATACAGACCTGCTGGCTATAAGATACATAAGAGACCCGATCATAGCCCTGTAAAGATGTTCATCTACACACTCCCCCTCAATATCAAGTCCAGTGGAGTGGTTTCTGGCTATGGGTGTCTTTGTTATCTTACATCCAGTCATGTTGAATATTGTAAGTATGCCATGCACATACTTTGACTGACTTATGAAGATGCCATTTTCAACCTGCCTCACTTGAATTTCTAGAAAGAAATTGAGTTCTCCCATTGTACTCATTTCAAATCTATTCTTCATCAGATTTCAAAGTCTTTACAAGCTTTAGATTAGTTGAACTAAAGATAATATCATCAACAAATACTTGAACCAGCATCAAATCATTCCCTGTTCCTTTTATGAAGAGAGTTCCATCTATAGTACCCGTCTTGTAGCCATGCTAATAGAGATACTTAGATAGTGTCTCATACCACTTACTTGGAAGCTTGGTGCAACCCATAGAGAGCTTTATCAAGCCTGCAGACATAATCGGGATGATATGGGTCTGCAAAGCTAGGTGGTTGTTTGACATACACCTCTTCGTTAATCACCCAATATAAACGCACACTTGACTTCAAGTTAGTTGACCTTGAAGTCCTTGGATGTAACAAACTCCAGGAATATCCTAACAGCTTCAAGTCTTGCTACAAGAGCAAAGACATCAGTATAGTCAATTTTTTCTTCTTATGTATACCCTTGAACAACTAGTCTTGCATTGTTCTTGATGACAAGTCCTATATCATCTTTCTTGTTCCTAAACACCCATTTGGTACCTATGATAGTCTTCCCATGTGAAAGAGGACATATATTCCAAACCTTTTGTCTCTACAATTAAAGCAGCTCCTCTTGCATTACTTTAACCGTGCTTCCATCCTTCAAAGCCTCATCAAGTTTCTTTGGCTCTATCTAGGATAAGAAACAAGAGTGTAGAAAAATAATTTTGTCATGGGTTTGTCCTCTTGTTCTCACTCCCTTGTCAACATCTCCAATGATGTTTATGGTGGGGTGTGATTTGTGGATCCTTAGTTGAGGGATCACAGCAAGTTGTTTTGACAGATCTAAATTTGAGAAGTTTAGATCCGGCACAAAAGTATCTCCCACCATATCAAAACACTTATCAAGAGAAGCTTGATCCAATGAGTGTTGACATCATTTATGTTGTCATCAATGGAATGGTTGTCAACATCAAGAAATTTTTTATCACTATCACCACTTGCTTCCTGCATTTGAAGTTCCTACATTCGTGCTTTGTGATTGATGTGCTGATTGGAACTTCATTTGTAGGGTTAGTTACCATTGGAGCTGAAGATGTAGTCTGTCTTGGTCTTCTCAGCTTAAATCTTGGATCAGGATCTTCTGTGGATGTGTTATCTGTTGATCCTAAAACATCTTCATAAGATTTGTTTATACAATTGGTAACTAAATCAAGATCAAATAGCCATTCTGGACCAGAACCATTCACATAGGGTGTGTGCTCATTGAAGATCACATTGGCTAATTCTTTAACTACTCTAGTTCTGAGATTGTATACTTTATAAGCCTTGGCTTGTGAAGAGTATCCACTAGAGTGTCCATCATCTGATTTTTTAGCAATCTTGGGTACTTGATCTTTGATATTCAAGATGGTGCAAGGACATCCAAATGACCGGAGAAAACCAATGAAGCCCAGAGTTAACTCCCAAAAATATAGCCATCCCTGCCCCCTCACGTCAATGGTCTTCTTTTATGACACAGTTCATAAGGAGTCTTACCGTGACCCTTGACTACTAAAACTCTGTTCTGCACATAGCAAGCAGTGTTGACTGCCTCTGCCCAGAAGGTGATAGCACTTTAGAGTCAGACAACATGGTTCTTACAGCTTCAATAAATGTCTTGTTTCTCCTCTCAGTAACACCGTTTTGCTGAGGAGTCCTGGGAGCACTATATTGTCTTGTAATATCCTTTTTATCACAAAATGTGTCAAGGATTTGGTTTTTGAATTCAGTTCCTTGATCACATCTTATGGTCTTGACCTTGTGATCACTTTGATTCTTAATTTTCAGAATGAAGTTCTTCAAGATCTCAGGAGTTTCATCCTTAGTTCTAAGGAAGAAAACCCAAGTGGATCTTGTAAAATCATCTGTGATCACCAAATAGTATGAGGTCTTTCCTAGACTCATCACACTGGTGGGGCCAAAGAGATCCATGTGTAATAAGTGTAGGGTAGTAGTGATTGAGTTCTTTTCCTTTGACTTCTGAGACACCTAGTGTTGTTTCCCTTTCAGGCAAGCAACATAGTGATCATTACTTATAAACTCTTTCTTTGGCATTCCAGTTACCAAATCATTTTTAATTAACTTGTTCATGTTCTTAAAGTTTTCATGCCACATTCTTTTATGCCAAAGGAAAGATTCATCACTATTGGCCCTCCATCAATTTTCTCAAAGTTTGAAGCAAAGAGCCATTGCCTGTCATGTGCCTAGAACAGCCACTATCAATGATCCAAACATTTCTTTTGGTCTTCAACTGTTCCTGCACAACAAAGGAGAATTAGTTACATTTGGAAACCCAAGCCTCATTGGTCTTGGGCTCTTTAAAATGAACTGAAGACAATGCAATATTAATTGATCCTATACTAAGACTATGGGGATAACTTGTTGTGTGAGTGAAGAATTTTCAGTCACATGGTCTTCCTTTATCTTCCACACCATCTTTGGAAGATTATAATTGACCTTTAATGCTTTGGAAGTTGTAACAACTTTGGAAGCTTTGGAGACTGACCCTTTGGAAGATCTTGCTTTCACTGCAGCAAGCTTCAGTGCTTCGGAAGCATTCCATTCTTCCAAGACCAAAATTTCCTCCGAAGGCAAATTTTCACTTGGCTTCATTTTCATTTTGGAACTTCTGAAAGAACACAGAGTTCTTCTGAAGCTTTCTTCTTCCTGTTCTTATTAGAAGTCTTCTTCATTGTTATGTTGATAGTACTCTTGGAATTGTAGACGCAATCCTTAGCAAGATAAGAAGTACTGCCACACATAATGCAATCCATGTGCTTTCTTCTTAGAGTCTTCTTGTGAGTGGAAGACTGAGTTTGATCACTTTCCATCTCCATCCCCATCTTTGCAGATGTTGTGGCAGGCTTCCTAGGGTGAAGCTTGCCTTTGGAGGTGGATGGTTCATGTTGTCCAGCAGTGTTGCACAGCTGATCAGTCTTCTTTCCTTCACGGGGATGAGTTGAGCATGTACTTGAACTTTTGGTATTAGAGTTCAAAGTTGTGCTCATAATATCTACCACTTCAAAGCCTGTAGAGATAAGAATTTGTTTCTACTTAGAGTCGAAGTTGGCCTTGATCTCCTAAGTTTTCTTTGATCTCCTTTTTACTACTCAGATCAAGTTCTTCCTCTTGGACTTAGTCATCCCTGACTTCTTCCTCTCCTCAGAAGAGTAATCACCCTTGTTAGGATTTTCCTCTTCACTCTTCTCGGATCCATCCTTTACTACCTTCTCTTCATCCTCTTCATCACTAGGATCTATGGATGGTAGCTCATCTTGACTAGTTCCACACCTGAGAGATCTTACAGACAATAGAGTGTGTGGAGGAGCTATCTCAGTAGATCCTAGTCCCTGTTTGTTCTGATAACACACTTTGGAATGCAGGGATGAGGATATGATGTTCTTGAAGGTCTCATCTTCAAGAACATGCTTCTCTTCCTTGGCTTTGCTGATCACTAGCTCAGCTTGGCACTCAGTTAACTTAGTAGTGAGATCTTTGAGTTGAGTCTTGTAGTTTGAGAATATGGATGATCAGAACTCAGCTTTTACTGCTGGAAAGGACTCAAGGATTCAAAACTTGTTATTGTTATAAAATGAAATCGAAAATAGTAACAAACCACCAAAATTGTTAACTTTAGCTGAATACCCTCAATGGAAACAACGTTTTGTGATATATTTTAATAGAGTTGACCCGAAATTATGGATAGCAATTAAGGCATGTTATTCTATGCTTGTTAGGGCAAATGGTGTTAAACTTACTCTAAGTGGAATGAATGAAGCACAAAAGGTAGCTCATAATGCTAAGAAGAAAGCATATGCTCTATTCACTCAGTCAATTCCAAAAGACATATTTCATCAGTTCTCAGAACATAAACAGTCAAAGAAATTGTGGTTGGCTTTGGAAAAGAGGTATGATGGTAATGCTTTAAAGGCCCTGAAGGCCAAGGCTCTAAAGAAAGAGTTTGACAATTTCTCATCCATCAGAAAGGAATGCTTGGATGATATAATAGACAGATTTTATCATCTAATGAATGACCTGCACACACATGGTATTACTATATCTATGGAAGATAAAGTTGCAAGTTTCGCTGATGGGCTGCCAGATAAATAGGATCCTTTTATTTCAAATCTTAGAGGAAATGATATATTAGCTACTCTTGACATTAAAGAGTTTATCTTGAAATTGAGAGAGGAGGAACTAAGGCTTAAATACAAGTCTAAGAAGGGATCATATTCAAAATCCATCTCTGTATAATGTTGTTCCCTCACCAGCTTCTTCAGGAGCACCTATTTAGATAGCTTTTATATCTAACACCTCTGGGCATTCCCAGAGTGGGTCATCAGGAAGTGAATCGTATGGATCATCAAGTTCTCAATGCAACACCTCTGACTCAAATATTATAAAGCTAAAGACTGAGAACTTGGGGAATGTTACTTTAAAAGTTGCCAAGGAACATATGGACCTTCTAGCTGTAGTTGGGTATTCATATGATGGGTTGGTTACTGGAAAAATAGGAAATTGTCATCTTGTTGATGAAGATTATGAGCAAGTTGATGAGGATGAATTGGAGAGAATGGACATAATGGGGGCTCTTGCTATTGCTGTTAGAAGAACAAAGAAGTTTGTGAAGAAGACTGGATAAAACTTGATTGCTACCAAGGATACAAATTTTGGTTTCGATAAAACAAAAGTCGCATGTTTTAACTGTGGAGAAAAGGGTCATTTTAAAAGAGAATGTGTGAAGCCTAAGAAGACTAGAAATGGTAATCCTTTCACCTCAAACAGCCAACAAGACAAGGAAAAGAAATCGACTTCACCAAGCCAGGGTACCAAAGCTATGGTCGCTCAAGGAGATGAAGGACAGGACTGGACTTTCAGGTTTATTTCTGATGGTGAAGCTAACATGGCTTGGTGGATGATCTCGATGATGATTCAACAAGTGAAAGAGAAAACATGGTTGATAGTGCTAACTCAGACATAGAGAAAGCTACGGAAGCAGTGGAACATATGATTGAAGATGAATTTTCTGTTGCGAGAATAGAGTCTACAAATAACGAGCAATCTCACATTGCTCTAATGGCTAACACCTCAGGCTCATGATCGGGAATCTGTCTCTCCTTTTCAATGTCAAACAAATCAAAGGGGGACATGCATCGTTTACTGGAAATAAAGGAGGTTATATAACAGCACAAGGTGAAGTGGGAAACGGGAAAGTAAACTTTGATAAAGTAAATTATGTTCAACAACTGGAGAACAATTTATTATCATTTTCCCAAATAAGTGATAAAATGTTTAAAGCGATGTTTGATAATAAGAAGTGCTATATACTAAAGAAGAAGTATGCTATTCCTTAGGAGCAAATTTTAATGTCAGCTTTGAGATATAACGATCTGTATGTCTTGGACATGTCAAAGGCTTCTACCACTGAATCTGCTGCACAGTGATTCTTGTCTAAAGCTACAGAGAAGGAATCCATCTTGTGGCACTGGAGAATGGGACAAATCAATCCGAGAAATATTAACCACTTGGTTCTAAATGGTCTGGTTGAAGGAGTTACTGTCAAAACCGAAGCTTAATTGAAACTGAAAGAACAATGTTGGCATATTCGAAATTGTTAGTTCAATTCTGGAATGAGGCAGTTGCTAATGCATCCTACACCCTCAATCAAGTACTTGTTGTCAAGCGTCATGGAAAAACTTGTTATGAGTTGCTACAAAAACGTAAACTGAATCTGGAGTATCTGGAACCATTTGGAGCTCCATGTATGTTGTTGAAGAAAACTCAGACGGGTAAGTTTAGTTAAAAGGCAGAGGAGGGCATTTTTCTTGGCTACAGTATTCCTAACAAATGGGTTTATAACAACTCTACAGGTGGTGCTGAACCACCCCTCCTGCAGGGAAAGGAGATGAAGGACAAAACTGGACTTTCAGGTTTATTTCTAATGGTGAAGGTAACATGGCTTTGGTGGATGATCTCGATGATGATTCAACAAGTGAAAGAGAAAACATGATTGATAGTGCTAACTCAGACACAGAGGAAGCCATGGAAGTAGTGGAATACATGATTGAAGATGAATTTCTATTACGAGCATAGAGTCCACAAATAACGAGCAATCTCACGTGCTCTAATGGCTAACACCTCAGGCACATGACCGGGAATCTGTCTCTCCTTTTCAATGACAAACAAATCAAAGGGGGACATGTATCATTTGCTGGAAATAAAGGAGGTTATAGAACAGCACAGGGTGAAGTGGGAAATGGGAAAGTAAACTTTGATAAAGTAATTATGTTGAACAATTGGAGAAAAATTTACTATCCGTTTCCCAAATATGTGATAAAAGGTTTAAAGTGATGTTTGATAATAGGAAGTGCTATATACTAAAGAAGGAGTATGCTATTCCTAAGGAGCAAATTTTAATGTCAGCTTCGAGATATAACGATCTGTATGTCTTGGACATGTCAAAGGCTTCTACCACTGAATCTGCTGTATAGTGCTTCTCGTTTAAAGCTACAGAGAAGGAATCCATCTCGTGGCACTGGAGAATGGGACACATCAATCCGAGAAATATTAACCACTTGGTTCAAAATGGTCTGGTTAAAGTAGTTACTGTCAAAACTGAAGCTTGATTGAAACTATGAGAACTATGTTGGCATATTTAAAACTGTTAGTTCAATTCTGAAATGAGGCAGTTGCTAATGCATGCTACCCCTCAATCGAGTACTTGTTGTCAAGCGTCATGGAAAAACCTGTTATGAGTTGCTACAAAAACGTAAACTGAATCTGGAGTATTTGGAACCGTTTGGAGCTCCACATATATTGTTGAAGAAAACTCAAACGGGCAAGTTTAGTTAAATGGCAGAGGAGGGCATTTTTCTTGGCTACAATATTCATGAGAAACGGGTTTACAACAACTCTATAGGTCAAGTTGTAGTGTGGTGCAATGTGGATGTTCAACGTTACACCACCCCTCCTGCAGGGAAAGGAGATGAAGGACAGGACTGGACTTTCAGGTTTATTTCTGATGGTGAAGCTAACATGGCTTTGGTAGATGATCTCAATGATGATTCAACAAATGAAAGAGAAAACATGGTTGATAGTGCTAACTCAGACATAGAGGAAGCCATGGAAGCAGTAGACCACATGATTGAAGATGAATTTCTGTTGCGAGCATGGAGTCTACAAATAACGAGCAATCTCATCTTACTCTAATGGCTAACACCTCCAGCACATGACCGGGAATCTGTCTCTCATTTTCAATGTCAAAGAAATCAAAGGAGGACATGTATCGTTCGCTGGAAACAAAGGAGGTTATATAACAGTACAAGGTGAAGTGGGAAACGGGAAAGTAAACTTTGATAAAGTAAATTATGTTCAACAACTGGAGAAAAATTTATTATCAGTTTCCCAAATATGTGATAAAAGGTTTAAAGTGATGTTTGATAATAAGAAGTGCTATAAACTAAAGAAGGAGTATGCTATTCCTGAGGATCAAATTTTAATGTCAGCTTCAAGATATAACGATTTGTATGTCTTGGACATGTCAAAGGCTTCTACCATTGAATCTACTGCACAGTGCTTCTTGTCTAAAGCTTCAGAGAAAGAATCCATCTCGTAGCACTGGAGAATAGGACACATCAATCCGAGCAAGATTAACCACTTGGTTCAAAATGGTCTGGCTGAAGGAGTTACTGTCAAAACTGAAGCTTGATTGAAACTGTGAGAACTATGTTGGCATATTCGAAACTGTCAGTTCAATTCTGGAATGAGGCAGTTGCTAATGCATGCTACACCTTCAATTGAGTACTTGTGATCAAGCGTCATGGAAAAACTTGTTGTGAGTTGCTACAATACTAGAAACCGAATTTGGAGTATCTGGAACCGTTTTAAGGTCCATGCATGTTGTTAAAGAAAACTCAGAAGGGCAAGTTTAGTTAAAAGGCAGGGGAGGGCATTTTTCTTGGCTATAATATTCCTGACAAACGGGTTTACAACAACTCTACAGGTCAACATCAAGTGTGGTGCAATGTGGATGTTCAACGCTACACCACCCCTCCTGCAGGGGAAGGACTATCATCATTCTTTGATTATGATGGATTTTTCAAGTCCTTTAATCTGGCTCCTGAACATTTTGAAGAAGATGATAGGATCAAATGTATAGATCTGTGATGATATTAGTTAACAATTCAATGAAAAACACAATCAACTAATCAAATCAAAGCACAATATCAACAAAATTCAAATTCGTTTATTGATATAAAGCAAAGACAATTACAAAGAGTGTAAGCAGATTCTCATCTCTTAAACCTACACTAGTCTATGCTATATATACTATCAATAAACATAAAAGAAAGGAACTAACTAATTACAATAATAGTCCATATACTATTACAAAAGACAAAAAGACACATAAAGACATAAAGACAAAATGTTAATCTTTAAAGAAGCATT
>BJCO01363202.1:0-10229 GCA_018326465.1 Flaveria floridana
AACATTTTACTAGCATTAGCCATCTATTTACATTATCTTTTAAACGATCGTATTATTTTTATTCAAGAAAATTTTATATTTTTGTTTTCCAAAATCTTCTATTTTTTATATTATTTTTATATTTCATTATTAATAAACTTTTTAAAATTTTTTTTAACTGGTTGGTTTTTTAAAGTTTTTTTATCTTAAAACCATTGATTTTTTAAAACATTTTTTCTTAAACAAATTCATATTTTTAAATATTTTTTTAAAAACAATTCAGTTTTAAACGTCTTTATAAAAGAAGAAATTTTTATAAAGGTTTAAAAAACCCGCATATTGGTTTAAAAAATTATAAACAAAACATTAAAAGAATACATTTAAAAAAAAATTATGTGTATTAAATAATAAACATATTTATAATAAAAAATATAATAAAATGAAATTACATTGATGATCCCTAAAAGTAAAATATTTATTTTGACAAATTTAACATCACTAATTAAACTAACAGAGTAGGGACCATTGATAAAAAATAACTATAGCATTAGGACTATATTTGTAGTTATAAAACTTTAAAGATCAAATCCAAAATTTTAACCAAATCACAGGGACCATCCGCGTAATTTACTCCCAATATGAACTATTTTGGAGAAAACTATTAAAATATGAATTTTTAGAAATATTTATATATTAGTTAATGTGTCATTAATTTTTTTTATATCCATGAAATACATAAATTATTACGTGTATCTCCATAATTGCCTTCAAATACACAAAGTTAGTTGAGCTTTTTAAGAAAAATAAACATATACGCGAATATAAGATAGACCGACATAAAAACTAAATAAATAAAAAGAGTATAAAATATTGTACTTTAAAAGAAAACCTATCCACAAACAAAATAAAGTATAATTTCTTAAAGTTTTTGAAGACAGAGGATAACTAAACTTATGTTATCCTCGATCACTAATGTATAAATATGGATTTACTCACCTTTTTAGTTATTGCACGGATGTACAACGAAGTGTGAGACTGACCTAAGTGTGGAATTCAACATGTAGTGATGGTAGGTTATGTTAGAACTTTTGGCAATAAAGAAAATAAGAGAGAGTTTAAAGGCTTACTAAAAGGTTCATATACATATTGTATAACAATTTTAATAAATAATTTACAATATATTTTACAAGTTATAATACAAATAGATCATAACTTTGCATATTTGCATGATGAACATGATAGATCAAACAATGTAAACATGTTGATGATAATTTATTCTCAGAGCGCTCTCTCTATATACTTTATTAATTTTTAAAAAATATATATATAGAAAAAAAGTTAGTATATTTAATTTGATTATAGTATTGTTATATAACTTTTATGATTAAAAAAACATTTTTTACTGTGCATAATAGTGTGATTTACATGACATAATCGCATAATGTAATTACGTAGTGTAATAATATAGTGTGATTATAAACGACAAAATACATAGTGTAATACATGGCATAATTACTTAGTCAAATTAATTATTAATGGCGTAATACTTAGTGTAATCACATAGTTTAATTAAGTATACACTATGATTATGTAGTGCGTACAAAGTAGCATGATTATAAAGTAGATTTGTATCTGACTCGAATACCCTCCACTCAAGACACATGTCGTATTCTGACGATTTCTAATTATTATCACATATAAACTTGGTGTGTAATACAATATACGTGCGCGCGCACACACACACACACAGATATATATATATATGTGTGTGTGTGTGTGCGCGTGTGTCTATGCACACACAAATGAGTGTGTGCACGCGCACGCACGTCAACATATACAATGATGTGTGGGACGGGTGTGCTATCGATACCAAATACTTAGGTTTTGTTGGATATAATTACCCTCGTCCTTTGGGACACATGCCACATCCCGATAAATTTTTTTACCATTAACTCTTTTAGCATAACCCTTGTCTCTGTGTGCACACATCACGCATCTAGTCTATATGTACATGTGTGTGTCTATGTGTGATATGATGCTTTGAGCATCAAACAATATTAACAAGTATAAATATAGAAGGTCTTTTTTTAATCATTGATACATCATGTCATGTATGATACATCATTTCATGCATAATTTAAATGGATTTAATTACATACACACAAAAGCTATATATTGACAACATCGAGTTAGTTAACTAAATTCAAAAAACAAGTTCATAATCTGTTACATGTTATTTAAACATTTTTAATTGAAGTATTGGAAAGATACCTAACGTAGGACATTAATTTGAAGTTCCATGAAGAGTATAGAATGACATGACAATATGATGGCTCTTTCATACTCGTTCACAAAAAGCACACTAAAAGGAACCAACATAATACACTAAAAAAGTGTCTTCCATGAGTCTTTTACATGTGGGATTGGTATCTTTTCGTGTAACGATCACATGCTTACAATAAAATACACATATCTTATTTGATTTAAGTTGGATTACTAAATAGTGGCGTTTGGTATGCAACAATGAGAGACGAAATGAAATAAATCATTGAGTATAAATGAATAAAAACATGTTTGGTTGGTTAAGGTAATAAAACAAACTATTACTAATGTTTTCAGAACCGGATCAGAAGTCGAACAGGACGCCTTACTGGTTTGGTGGTCGGACCGGATTTAAGAACCAAATGACGTTATAATTATATATATAGTATATTATACATATAGTTATATATATAATCAAATATAAGTAATCTATATACTATTCATAAATGTATTTTATAGTTATATATAAAATTTAACTATATTTGTATATCTAACACACTAATTTATGGTTCAACACCCCATTTTTACTCATAAAAATAAAAAAATATACCAAAATCTTGTCCGACCACCGGTTCGGGACGAACCGGCCGGTTCAAAACGAAACAAACGAACCGTAGCAGACCGGACCGGACGCCTGACCGATCCCCGGTTGAACTGGTCGGACCGGCCGGTCCGATCCGGTCGTAATAACATTGACTATTACATAGTTGATGTCATTTCCTCGAATTCATTCCATCCACCCTCATTTTTTTCATTTTATTTTTTCTTCCATCATTAGTCACCAACACTACCCACTCACCCACAACAACAACCACCACCGACCACCAAGATCGTTCGTCACTGGTAACCACCACCGACCACCGCCAACCATCGGTGCCACCCACCACCGGCACTCGCGGCGTCGCCCACCACCAGCACCCTCGCCGCCTCCCACCACCGGCCACCCACGACGCCTCCCACCACCAGCCACCACTTCTGTCAGTCACCACCGCCCAGGGAACACCACCGTCGGAGCCCACCGCCGGGCACCGCCGCAGCCGGGAACCACCGAAAGTCGCCGCCGCCACAGGGAACCACCGCCGGTCACTACTGGCGCCGGGAAACCACGACCTCCGGAAACTACATCCGGCCACCACCGTCGTCAACGGAAACCACCTCCGAAGGCCACCACCACTGGGAACCGCCGTCGCCGGAAACTATCTCTGAAGGCCACCACCACAATAAACCACCGAAGGCCACCACTGCCTCGTGAAACCAGCTCCGGCCACCACCGCCGCCGGAAACCACCGTCGCCAAAAACCACCCTTGGGCCATCGCCGCCGCCAGAAACCATCACTGGGCACTTCCACTGCTCGCCGTCACCATCATAACTACTTTTACATTTCATTGCTTTGTTTTTTCATACCTAATAAACAAAACAAAGTAATAAATCATTTATTTTTAAAGGGTAACTAAACAGGATAATGGAATATAATGATTTATTTTATTCTCTCATTAATTTATTTCCTCATTGATTCCATTCATTCATAAATTTCATTACCAATACCAAATAGACCCTTAGTGCTTGATTTTACACGAATCGTGAAGATATTTGTATACAATTTCTAGTTTGTCATTGAAACCTTTGATTGGGAGAAATCAATACCAAAAGAATTGATTGGACAAGGTACCATAGAATGAAAATAAATGTAATGAAATTATGTGTTTCATTATATTATCTTGTTTGGTTAAAACTAGAATATAAAAATAATCATCCAAGTTTTTTGAAATGCATTTTTGTTTTGGCATTATGTTATTATGTTATTTTGTTATTTCTCATTTGCTCTATTGAGAAAAGATAGATTATATATTTGATTAAATAGATTTAGATTTACATAGTTACTATTCACACTTATAGGCGTGATTAGATCACTCCAACGTTATCATACTCTACGACGCGGCTCTTTGAGAAAAATAAAAATAAAAATAGAGCTAAAGCTATAGATTTAAAATTTTAAAGTCCCCACAAAATTGATTTAGACTTAAAAAAATTTTTTACCAAGATTTGATCATCTGAAATACATCTATAGCCTGGAAAGCTTATAAAATACAACATATTCTCTTGCGCGCGTTAATCAAAATTTTTTTTTTTTAATTTTGTTTCTTTGAAGTCTTAAAAAATGTTCACTTTGTAGTATTAATTAAAGTCTCATGGCACAAACATGCATGAACCTTGATGCATCAAGATTCTCTTTTTACCACATACTTACACATCCCTTTATTTACTCTCAATTACATCACGTTACTCATAATAAACACATGAATTTTCACTATCTGGGACTTTAAAAGAAAACTAACACTTGAGCATCATTAGACTAGAGTCACTAGAAGCCACTTTCTTTCTTCTTTTTTCTATTTTTTTTTTATTTTTTATTTTGTTTACAATTTTATAAACTTGCATCTTCAATGACCCATTTTACTTGTCATAAAATAATAATTGTCGGCAGTACTAATGTTTGACCCACCGTCCATTTTTTAGGTGCCATACACATGCTTGACATCTGGTGCAGGAAGATTCTTTAGTTTTGCAGGAATCAACAACAAAAGTTGTGAACACAATTTTCTATTGCAACTTATATGACTCCTCGTGCATCATAATTTTTCTTTATTGCAAGAATCATTATGGAAACGTTTATAAAACAAGTATTTTCCTTGCAATATTTGCAAATATATGTTTTTAATGACTTTTGGATCATAATTATTTATTTTAATGTTATTGGCTCTTTAGAGATTTGTTCTACCATCCATCTTTCTTGATGCCATCAACACGTGTTCAATCCCGTGTTGCATCAAGATTATGCAAGAATATATCAACTTTAAAATCTTACACTAAGAACTTTTAGCGATGAATAGATCTGTTTGTAAAATAAAAGTCGTTGGTAATTCCTCGGCGAAGGTTCGTGAGGAAACAAGGCGTGGGTAATGACTTCATCAAGGGATCATTGCTAAACTCATCACCGACGGATCATTGGTGAGTATCATCGACATATGCTTGACAGATCAGCCAACGAAACAGTCACTCACAATTTGTTCAGCTGTAGATTTCACAATTGTTTACTTTGGTCTCTAGTTTTAACAACATATTATTGACGAACTTTTACCCCATCATAAATTATTAGTATTTTTGGGTTTTAGTAGAAAAAAATATAAAATCCATAGTTTATCTGTCAACATTTTTCTCACTTTTCTAGTAATATAACGCACTTACACATGCTCTTTTGAAGTTTCGACATGTACATTACTAGTATTTTAGACGTTTGTCCCACTACAGATACGTCTTGAGCCGTTGCTATACCTCTATACCTCAAGAATCATCTAAAGAATCTTTCTAAAGTGTCTTTTCTAGTAGGTTTTATAAAGTGACATATGTATAGACTTCTTTTTATTACAAAAGAGTAATATCATCGGTTGTTAAAGTCTCTTCCCACCATCAATGTACAACAAAAGAAATTCCCAAACATAAGAAAAGAAAATTTTGGTACACTAAAACTGTAAAACACTTCCATGTGAAGAAAGTGACAAAGGAACCTTAGCAAATGGGGCTGCAACTTGATTAATTCTCATTCAAGAAAAACAAGTGATTGATTTCTTTGGGCTCCATTTAACTTTTGTGCATCTGTCTTAAGTCAAGAAACAAACAACACATAATTATTAAAAAAGATTAATAGTTAAACTTTTGTTATCAAAACCTAACTTTCTTTTTCTATGTTACATGCCTTATGCTTTCTTTTTCTACATAAAGAAAACAAACATGACAAACAGACAAGATATGTCACATTCGACTCGCGATGTGACGAAAGTAGGTTTAATATGTGACCCAAGGCACTTACTTTTCAAAATGTAAAGTTGTTTAAGGATGTTCTTGCTTACCTTAGTCAATGATCACATATCACAAGCAACATTTATAAGCAGCCACATTTGAATTTGCACGAGTGTCCTCGGACCTTTATCTATCAGACTTAGAATAGATTCAATAATCATCGGTTGTAAGCACATGAAAAAGTTAACAGTAGACGTAATCATAGAAATTTAAGGACGTGAAAGTAAAGGATAAAAGCTAAAAGTAGATGTTCAATGCATTCTTTGCATTTGACTAGTATAAATGTACTTCCATTACTTAAGCGTGCTGATTAGCAGTGTTTCTACTAATTATTATTTATGATATTAAACCAAAAAAGATTATAACAAAGCTCATACTTTTGGCCAAATAGGCTGGTATAGACTGAGTCCAATTCTTATATTTACGTATTATATTGGAGAGAATATGTTAATTAGTGTTTATTGTTATAATATTGATCATAATTAAGGTGTTAGGGCACAACACAAACTACCCAAATTATATCACTCTATATATAACTGTCACCTTATTATTGTTATTCAAATTTATTGAAAACTACCCAAATTAATAAGGACACAACCCAAACTACCCAAATTATTTTTTTAAACTCAAGCTTCATGTGTAACATAGACCCTACCCGAATCCTAGGCTTTTGCCACCCAAAATGCCTACCCATAGCTCCTATCCGAACTCTCGGAGGCAATGTTGCCAAAACAACCGATCTACCCGAGGCCCCATGCCGAGGGTGCCCCAGGTACCCTTAGTAGATATGATATGTTTAGATTTTATTATTGTTGAAATCAAAGACGTTATCAAAAAAGAAACTCATAAAACTTTTGATTACAAAGAAAAAAACTATACAAAAAAATAATTTCGTCTGATGAACACAATCTAACAAACCCCAGAGAATCTATCTATGAGGACTAGTACAAATCTATGAGTTCTAGTACAAACTGATCATCTAGAACAAGACCTATTTACAAAGATATGAACAAACCCTAGAGAAGGGTTTGAGAAGAGAAGTACAACCGGATGAAACAGGAATGAAGAATGAAGGGTGTTAACCCTAATCGTACGATGCATCTCCTTAAGTAGCCATCAACTTCCAGCTTTATCTCGTACAGCCTCTCAACTTCTAACTTTATCACATTCAGCCCCTCAACTTATAAAACCTGTCATCCACAAGAAATGTGTCAATTAACTTATAATTAAGTTTTAGAATATGAATTGATATTGATCTTATTACAATTTCAACACCCCCCTCAATTCAAATTCTAAAACAATCATATAAACCCATTTTTCCACAAAGAACCTTGTGTTGCTTAACACTAAGGCCCTTAGTTAGAACATCAGCTATTTGATCAAGAGTATCAATTTTAACAGGTTGCAACACATCTGCTGCAACTTTTTCTCTCAAAAAATGTAGATCTATTTCAAAATGCTTTGTTCTATCATGAAATACTGGATTAGCTGCTATCAGAATTGCAGCTTTACTATCACAAAACAGGTTCACAGGAAGCTTTTGTTGAACATGTAAATCAGTTAAAATTTTAAGACCTAAATAACTTCACAGCCAGCAACACACATGGCATGATATTCTGCTTCAGCAAAAGATCGAGATACAGTGGATTGCTTCTTACTCTTCCAAGAAATCAATGAGTCACCCAAGAATATGGTGTATCCAGTAACACACCTCCTTGTAGACAAACACTTTCTCCAATCAGCATCAACAAAACACTTTAAAGAAAAGTTTTCAGACCTTTTAAAATAGATACCTTGACCAGGTGAACCTTTCAAGTATCTTAACAATTTAAGAGCAATGTTTAAATGAGAATTCAAAGGCTCATGCATAAACTGACTTAGACTATGCACTGCAAAAGCTATGTCAGGTCTGGTTAAGGTCAGATAAATCAGTTTCCCAACTAATTTTTGATACTGAGTGACATTTTTCAACTTAAAATCATTTTTATCTGAATTGCTCAAATCAGTTGCAATCACATTTTGATCAATAGGAATAGATGAAGGTTTACAGCCAAGAAGTCTAAATTCCGACAACAACTCTTGACAGTACTTCCTTTGGCTCAAACACACCCCACCTTTAGTCTCTATGACCTCAATACCCAGAAAATACTTGAGTTTACCCAAATCTTTTATCAAAAAACTTTGATTGAGAGAATGTTTTACTTTCTCAATCTCAGCTTCATTATTTCCAGTAATTACAATGTCATCTACATATACCAATAGAGCAACAAGCATATTACCAGAACTTTTAACAAACAAAGAGTAATCATTAATGCTTTGTACAAATCCTAGACTAAGCAGAGTTGAAGTTAAATTCTCATTCCATTTTCTAGAAGCCTGTTTAAGCCCATAGAGAGACTTCACAAGCTTACACACCTTATTGTTATTGGAATCAAAATAATAACCCTCAGGGAGTTTTATATATACATCTTCAGTCAATGTACCATATAAAATGCATTATTGACATCCAATTGATACAAATTCTACCTATTTTGAATAGCTACACTGATCAAACACCTTACAGTCACCATCTTTACAACTGGTGAAAAGGTTTTATCAAAGTCTAGCCCTTCTCTCTGACTATATCCTTTGGCTACCAATCTAGCCTTATATCTTTCTATTTCTCCTGATGATTTATACTTAATATTATACAACCATTTGCACCCTATCGCTTTTCTATCCTTAGGAAGATCAGTTAGAATCCAAGTTCCATTTCTATTTAGTGCTTCCATTTCTTCATTCATGGCATTAACCCAATTCTTATCTAAATATGCCTCTCTATAGCTAGTAGGCACACTGCTTTTATTCAACAAATACACAAAGTAGTAGTCCTAAAGGGTTAGATTAGAGTAATTCACAACCTTTTCTATGCCATATTTTACCTTGCCATGAACAATAAAGTCACTAAGATGTTTAGGAACAGAACTGACTCTACTAGATCTCCTAAGAGTTCCCTCAGATTCGCCAGGATCATTCCCAGGGTTAGAGTAATGCTCAGTCTCACAGGCACCCTCATTAAATTCATCATACTGCTGAGAGTGAGACTGCAACTCTGCATCAGTGGTAGAGATACTACCAATATGATAACCTTGATTCACATCAGTGGTAGAGTGACCACTAGACTGATGCCCTGAGGAGTCATCTATATCAGCAGGAGTATCTAATGGGGACTCAGGAATCTAAGACTTACCCTTGAATCCCTCCTGATTGTTACCTTTATTAGCCTTCTCATCATCATTAGGCATGAATAGGGAGTCAAATATGGTATCACTATCTACATTGATACTACTTCTTAGGTCACTTGAATTAGATTTGAAAGGAAATATATTCTCATAGAATTTAACATCTCTTGAATAAAAAAATTCTTTCTTATCTAAATTCCACAGTTTATATCCCTTTTTATTATTAGAGTATCCCATAAAAGCATATTTTATTGCCCTAGAATCAAATTTATTTCCAGGGTGAAGAGCAGTAGCAAAACATAAACAGCCAAAGATTCTTAGGTGGGAAAGAGAAGGCTTGCATTGATATACTAATTCATAAGGAGATAAGCCAGAGAGCACAGATGATGGAGTCCTATTTATCAAATAACAGGCAGTTAGAATACATTCACTCCACATAGTCATAGGAATCCCACCTTGGAACATGAGAGACCTAGCCACATTCAACAGATGTCTATGTTTTCTCTCCACAACTCCATTCTGTTGTGGAGTATAAACACAGGATATCTGATGAATTATTCTATGTTTTGAAAACAAGTTCTCTATAGAATGATTAGTGAATTCAGTCCCATTATCTGATCTGATGCATTTAATTACTTTTGAAAATTGAGTTTTAACTAAGTTAATCAGACCTTCAATATGGCACATCACTTCATCCTTAGATTTCAGCAAATATATCCAGACAGCTCTAGAGTAATCATCCACTATAGTTAGAAAGTACTTAAAGCCTTCTCTGGATGATATTTTAAAAGGGCCCCATAGGTCAATGTGCATTAGTTCACCTAGTGATGTTGACACATGAGAGCTCT